>RJWT010016784.1:0-19676 GCA_004365215.1 Cuniculus paca | reverse complement strand
CCACTGTCACCGCCATCATCACCATCACTGCCATTATCGCTGTGACAATCACTGCCACCACCACCGCCATCATCACCGTCACCATCACCGCCATCATCACCATCACCATCACCATCACCGACACCACCACCGCCCCCGCTATCATCACCATCACTATCACTGTCATCATCACCACCACCACGCTTGCATGGGTGGATCCCTTTACTGTGGTTTCTCCAGAATGAATGGCGAGGTAAGATTAGCAAGTGGCACACATTTTATTCTAAGAAGATGGCAAATGCAGAAGAAATGGACAGATTCCTAGATGCATACGAATCACCAAAGTTCAATCAAGAAGATATAAAAATCTTTTTTTTTTGTTACCAGGGATCAAACCCATGACCTAGTGCTTGCCAGGCAGGCACTGTGCCACTGAGCTATATCCTCCCCAACCTTTTTTTTTTTTTTTTTTTTTTTTTTTGGTACTGGGGATTAAACTCAGGACCTTGCGCTTGCCAGGCAGGTGCTTATGCCGCTGAGCTAAATCCCCAGCCCCCAAAATCCTAAATAAACCAATATCAATCAATGAAATCGAAGATGTAATTAAAACCCTAACAACAAAGAAAAGCCCAGGCCCTGATGGACTCACTGCTGAATTCTACAACAAATTTAGAGAAGACCTAACACCACTACTTCTCAAGCTCTTTCATGAAATTGAAAGGGAAGCAATACTTCCAAATTCATTCCTGCAAGCAAGTGTTACTCTGATACCAACACCAGAGAAAAGAGAACTACAGCCCCATCTCCCTAATGAACATAGATGCAAAATTCCTCAATAAGATCCTGGCAAACAGACTGCAGCAAATCATCAAGAAGATTATACACCACGACCAAGTGGGATTCATCCTAGGGATGCAGGGATGGTTCAACATACACAAATCAGTAAGTATAATACCCCCTATCAACAGAGCCAGAGATAAAAACCGTATGATCATCTCCATAGATGCAGAAAAAGCTTTTGACAAAGTCCAGCACTGCTTGATGATAAAAACCCTACAGAAAATTGGGATAGTGTTTATCTCAATCTGAGAAAAGCCATCTACCGCAAACCAACAGCCAACATCATACTAAATGGACAAAAACTGAAAGCTTTCACTCTAAAATCAGAAACAAGACAAGGATGCCCACTATCGTCGTTTTTGTTCAGTATAGTTCTGGAAACATCAGCCAGAGCAATTAGACAAGAGAGAAAAAAATAGGAGGGATAGCAATACGAAAGGAAGAAGTTAAATTATTATTTGTGGATGACATGATACTCTGCATAGATGACCTCAGAAACTCCACTAAAAAACTGCTGGATTTAATACGCGAATTCAGTAGTATAGCTGGATACAAAGTCAACACTGAAAAATCTGTAAGGTTCCTGTACAAGAATAAGAAAGTGGTACGCGTTCAGGTCCGTTGTCTGAATGGCTTCAGTAGCCTCTGGGCTGTAGGGTGGATCCGGGTCTCCCGTCGGGGGATAGTGTCCCTTTGCTTTGCATAGCAAAGGTGCGACCGTGTGTTTGGTGTCTGCAGGAAATTGCTACCCCTGGGAGGAACAGCTCAGGCCTCAGCGCTCCCAAGTGCAACAGGAATACAGAAAATAAGAAAAATAGTGGACTGTGTGCTTGTGGTGCTTTGGCATTACACAATTTCTGGTGCTCTTTGCATATCATAACATTGGAATGCTTCTCATTTATTTATTTAGTTACTTTTGGTACCGGGGGATCGAACTCATGACTTCAAGTGCTTGAGCCGCTGAGCTAAATCCCCGGTCAAGACTTCTCATAAAAAAAAAAAAAAGGGTCTCCGAAGATCAAATTAACCTCTGGTTTTTTCCTTATAGCAACTTATACTCAGTAGAATGATTCACTGTTTTCCATAGCGCCTGGAAGGCAGTCAGCAGCTTCCTGCACCGGTGACTGCTAGAAGCTCCCTGGACTGAGAACCAAATGTAAGCATCACACTGCCTCGCGCGCGCGTGTGTGGTGTGCGCGCGCCTGTGCGTGTGTGAGTTACTGGGGAATGAACGCAGGAATTTTGCACCGAGCCCCTTGTATTTTTTCATCTGGAGACGGAGTCTTACTAAACCCCACCGGCCTGGTGGATGTCTCTCTCTAGTAGCTGGGAGTACAGGTGCTCGCAGCCTCTTCACTCTCTGGGATTATTGCGTGGCCACAGAAGTTGCTGCGGACACTGGGTGAAGAAAGGAAGGGTCGTGCTGGCTGAGCCAGTAGTAGGGACGACAAAGACGGCGTCCCTGTGATTGCCCCCGGCCCGTCCTCCTGCTGCACAGGTAAGCGGCGTGACTGTCACAAAACAAGAGGGGGCAGCAGGAGAGTGCAGATCTGTTAGAGGTTGTGTTTGGGGGCCAGTCTGAGCATTCTCAACTTGGTTACTGGGGCAAAACCAGAGGATACTCGTGGGTGTTCTTGGATTAACCTCCGCCGGCATTATCACCTCTACCTCGACCACCTCGACCACCACCTCTGCCACTGCTGGCTCCCGTGCCTGAGGCCGGAAGAAGCGACCGCAGGCTCCAGAGACGGTGCTGTCCGGAAGTGCGTTGTCAGGAGGCCCTCTAAGGAGGCAGGGGCCAAAGCCTGTGATCCCCGCTGAGGCAGGGGGGTCGCGGTGAGACCAGACTGAACTGCACAGCGAGGTCGTCTTGGAAAACAAACGCCCAAAGGACAGAACCGAACCAAACCGAGAGCGCAGCAGACTCTGCCGGGATTCCCATTAAAGAAGGGCCCGGAGCTGGGACCGATGATGGCCCCCCTGCTGTCCCCCGTCGCTGTCCCTGCTGTCCCGGAGGCGAACTTCGTGAAGCAGTCGCTGCGCCAGAGCCTGGGAGAGAAGTTGAGGTCAGGGGCACAGGTTGGTAGATTCGCATGGCCCTTTTATGATTGATTAATGATGAACACAGAATCCCAAACAAATTTTCGTGTTTTTTAGGACTTTGCGCTTGCCAGGCAGGCACTGCTGAGCTGCATCCCGCCTCTGGGATCCCAAACGGTATGTTATTTCTCTCCCAAGGCAGATTCTGTGCATCCTCTCTCAGTAGCTCAATTCCATGTTGGGAAGGAGCTGAACCAGTGAAATACTGAGAACAGGGGAGAGGAAAACATAGTTTTGGAGCCCATGGCCTTCTTTGTTTCCTTGATTTAGTTTTGCTCTGAATGGATAAATAGTGAAGACCCAAGAAATAGAAAATAAGAGCTTCATAGCAGAAATTTGGCTTCCCAGCCATGATTTTGTAGAGGAAAGGGTACATAGAGTTCTCATCCAATTCCCCTTTCCTCTCCTCTCCTCTCCTCTCCTCTTTTCTTTCTTTCTTTCTTTCTTTCTTTCTTTCTTTCTTTCTTTCTTTCTTTCCTTCCTTCCTTCCTTCCTTCCTTCCTTCCTTCCTTCCTTCCTTCTTTTTGAGACAGGGTCTCATTATGCAGTTCAGGCTGGCCTTGGGCTCACTTTGTAGCCCAGGCTGGTCTCGAACTTGCAATGATCCTCCTGCCTCAGCCTCCCGAGTATTGGGATTACAGGTGTGCGTCACCAGGCCCGGCTGCTGCGTGGGTATTTGAGTGTTTTCATACTATACTTTGCATCTGTCACCGTGATGGCACCACTGCCTTGCACAGGAAGCCACCTCTTGTTTTCTTAGTAGGAGCGCGCTTGTCCTCAGTACAGCGTTGCCTTGAGAAAGTGGCGCAGGCAAAGGTGCACCCAGCTCTCGCCTTCCCCTGCTTCTTACACAGGACCCAGTACCTCTTGAGTCTCCTCCCCTCCCCCATTTGCAGGGGACCAGGGGGCTCCAGGTTGAGGCTGAGGACTGAGGGCAGTAAGAGGTCGGGTGGAAAGTGGCAGTGTGGAGGGGAAGACTTTCCCGGTTTAGAACCTGGAAGCTGGGAAACGGAGTCAGCCGTGTGGCCCTACTGGGACTGATCCGTGGAGTGCGGGCCACGCACCTGGCCCTGGCACCAGGTGGCCCTGCAAGGAGCGCGCTGCGGCTGCCTTCTCTGCTGCCGTCACCTGGCACCAGCCGTTCAGGCAGGAACAAGCCAGCAGCCGCGCTTCCACCTATCTGTGAAAACCTGGCTCTTGAGTTAAGTGTGGTGCTCCTGCCTGTAATCGCAGCACTTGGGAGGGTGAGGCAGGAGGATCCCACAAGATCGAGGCCAAGGCTAGCCTGAAACTACATAGCAAGAACCTGTCTCAAAAAACCAAAAAGAGGGCTAGGGGTTTAGCTCAGTGGCACAAGTGCCTGCCTGGCAAGCATGAGGTTGTCAGTTCGACTCCCAGTACAAAAAGAAAAAAAAATTCTTCCTCTTCCTCCTTTTCTCTTTTTCCTTCTCCTCCTTTTTTTTTTTTTTTTTGGTCTTTTTTGAGACAGGGTTTTGCTATGCAGCTCAGGCTGGTCTTGAACTCACTTTGAGGCTTGGTGCAGTCACAAGAATCAGATTCTTGTGTCAGGCATGGTGGCTCACACCTGTAATCCCAGCACTTGGGAGGCTGAAGCAGGAAGATTGCTGTGAGTTTGAGGCCAGCCTGGTTGACAGCAGCTCCTCTTGCTTGACCAGGCTGACTGCCAGCAGGAAGCATGGGCTCCTGGAGACCCTGCAGGACCATCAGAAAGGAGACGTCACAGAGAACAGAGGCAGAGGCACACGGAAGGATTTGGGGGACAATGGTCCTGCACCCGAGGAAGCCGGGGAAAGGCTGTCTTCCGAGTGCTTTTCCTCCCCACTATGGTAGAAGTGTGCATGTGTGCGTGCATGTGCGGGGCCTGGAGCAGAGCATGGGTGAGAACCGTGTCCCCTGCCTGGAGGATGAGCCCGGAGAGTCCCGCGTGAAGACAGCTGCCGAGGAGAAAGGCTTGGGGAAGCGGGGCCTCTCCTGCAGGAACACCCCTACGCGGGTGGAAGGTTTGGACACCGACACAGCAGCCAGGGTGGCTGGAAGTGGGCACGAAAATGCACACGGTTCGCCCGGCCCAGGAGACTCTGCTGTGCGTTCAGGGAGCCGACAGAAGCGACCGCCCTCCTCCTTTTCCTGTTCTGTTCATGCACACGGGAGCTCATCGCACCGCGGAGAGAGCAGTTGGCTTGTGCTGTGTTCTCCTCCTGTTATCTGCTAACAGAGCTGTCCGTGTGGTGGGGAGGGTTTCTAAGACACACACTGAGCATATGGGCCGCTCGTGCGCGGCAGCTGACGCAGCAGAGGTGAGAGAGGCACTCGCTCCTGTGCCCCGCAGTCGCCCTCAGTGACAAAGCCGCTACTGAAGTTACAACTGCGGTCGATTAGTGCTAGTAATTCCTCTGTCTTGTTTTAGTTTTGGCTGCTTGGGTAACTGTAGCCCTTAACCAAGCATATTGTTTTGTTTTGTTTTGTTTTCCTTTTTGAGGTACAGCTATAAAGTATTTAGATATAGGAAATGTATTATTCTTGTAGCTTTGATATATTCAGGGGGGATTGTAAAGATTGTGACCATTTTAATAGGATTATTTACGCATTTAAATGATGTGGGTATTACAAGTCTGTTGAGAGGGAGAGCTACTGCACAAAATAAAACATTTGGAATAAATATTTTGCATCAGGAAAAAAAAAAACTAAGCCAAAACGAATAAGGGAGAGGCTGCAGAATAAGCTAAAATTTTGCATTTTTGGGACCACATCACCCAAAACAGGGTAAGTCTTTCAGTGAAAATGTCCAAGTGTTTAGAGGGGAGTCTTTAAAGTCATTTTCATAGTGATGACCTCATTACATGAAAAGACAGTAGTAATTCTTTCTCTAAAGTTAATGTTTTACAGAATATAGCTTTAGAGGGCTTTTGAGTTAAAGAAAGAATAATTCTGAGATTAGTAATATGTTCAGGTGGGATTATCCTTAGAAGCACAAGCTTTGAGGTCTACAGATTGTGTTTCTGGGGGGAAGGAAAGAGGAACAAAAAGACAAAATAGTAGAAGCAAAAGGGGGAGGGGAGAATGGGAAAAGCGGGAAAGAGGTAGAATATAGCAGGAGTTATTGGTGAAGGATTACTGGACAAATGAATGTATCTTTGTATGAAGAAGGTCTGTTACAGGTCTGTCCACACAATGTAAAAGTGGAAAAAATGGAACTGAATGAAGAATAGGACAGGAAGACTGTAACAGAGAAGTTCAAATTCTGTCATGCAGATTTTGACGTTGTTGTGGGGAAACATTTCATGGTCTTAACCTTTGCAGTCCTTTATGTGCTGGAACTGGTGATCCTCCTGCCCCAGCCTCCAGTGCTGGGATTACAGGTGTGCCACCACATCCCACTTAAATTTTTAGCGTTACAGGTAACTGAGCTCTCATACAGTGTACCCATGGCCACTAGCTGGAAATCTGGCCTGGATGGACTTACATGCTGATGTGAGATAAGACTGGCACTTCCTCCAATGTTTTTCTTACAGGAATGTTACAATTCTGTCCACTAAACAATTTGTACAGTGATTTCTTGTAATGTGTTGTGGCTATGTCATCCTTTGAAAGGAGCCCTCTCAAGTTTTGTGTACACATAAAAAGGGAAATATAAATAAAGATTGGTGAAGGAATTCCAAAAACGTCTTCCCATTCAATGCTCAGCTTCGTGAATCGCTTACGGAATCAGTTGCTTATGGTTGTGGTTTCCTTACCCAGAAGTGCGGAGAATGCATCAAAATTTTAAGAGTGTTCACTAGTCAGGGTTCTCTTCCATGCAGCCGACCCTATTACACCGGGACTTTGATGCTCACATTTTTGCCACCTAACCAGGGGTCTGTGACTCCAGATAATATATCTCAGACTCATCTTCTTTCCTCAGTGGTGTTTTTGACAGAAACTTCAAGGGCATTCTTGTCTAGCCAGACCACTGAGTAATAATAACCAAGTCATTTCCCTTTTTTTGGTATGTAGGGGATTAGGTTTATAGTGTAGCTGTTCGGACACGGTTTCCCAAAATACATTAAGAACGAATGTACTTGGTGAAAGAGTAGAGACCCTCAAAGGTTTGGTAGCTTTTAGCCAATCCCACTATCTGTTTTCTAGGTCGAAGGGGAATCTTTTTGGTCCTAGGAAAATCCTTTCCTCTAGGGAAAGCTTCTGTCTTTCCGCCAGCAAATTTTCCTTTCAAGTTTGAGGGCCTCCTATCTCTGTGACTTCCCTTGTGTGTCTGTTGTGGTTTATCAAACTGCGCTTACGGGACTGGGCAGGCTGTAAACAGCCCCGCGCACGATTTTGGACGCGGAGGCAATACTGCCACCTGGCCAGTGACATTAAGAGACCTTCCAGAGTCTGTGAGAGATTTCAAGAGATTTCTGAGATACTAACATGTGGGGGAAAGAAAAATATGTCTTAGCCTCGGGTGAATACATTATGTCATGGTGGCTGGGTTAATGTACCCTGGGGTTTTGGTCACTGATTCCAAGATGGGGAAAGAGCTTGCCTGAAAAGAACTCAGTATGTTTTCGTATGCTGAAAGGGAAACCTAGGCGTCGGGAGTCTAGCCCAGGGCAGAGAGCTAGTGGACGCACCCCGTTGCAGGGACGAGTCCCCAGCAAGGCTGTAGCAACAGCCCAAGGGCCACGCAGCTCTCAGCAGCGCGCGCCCTCTCCGAGGTAGCAAGGATGCTCTGGCTCCTCGCAGACTTCAGTGACGCGTTCGGTGGTTCATGGATTCAGGTTTGTGCCCCCTCCTCATCACATTTAAACCGCTGCACTCTGGCAGGTAGGCAGCGAGTGTCACCGGGCGGAGCGCATGTTTGTTAATATTCGTGACCCTTCCGTGCGCGGCGAGGCCTCGGCACCGCTGTCTCCTGCACGCCCCGGGCTCTTTGTCAGAGCTCGTCCGGAGGCCGCCTTGCAGAAGTCCCCTGACCTGAGCTGCAGGACCCCCGCCGCCTTCGCGCAGCGCCTGGCACAGTGAGTGCTCATCGGGGAGCAGCTTTTGCGCGCTGCGCCTCACGGCGGGGCACTGGGGGGACCGGGCGCGCTATTAACCTTTCAGCCCGTTCCCCCGCCCCCCGCATCCACGCCGAGCTCGGAACTGGAGAGCCCTGGTGCGCTGGGTCGCAGGCTGCAGACCCTGGCGTCTGCTCTCTCGCCCTAAGGGGCTGCGCGCCCAGTGGCCGGATTTGCAGAGCGGTCGGGGCGGGCAGAGACCGCTCCAAGCGCGGGGCGCGCGCGCGGGGACCGGGTGGGCGTGGGCGTGGGCGGGGGGCGGCGCCTGGCCGTGCGTCAGAGGCCCCTGTTTTCGCACCTTGCCTGACGTCAGAGCTGCAGCGGCTGCGGCGCGGCGCGGGGACCCGCGGAGCCAGTCGTGACTCGGGGCGCGCGGGGAGCGGACGCGGGGCTCCGGCGGGGACTCTGCGCGCTCGGGACGCCCGGGTCCGGGCCGGCGCGGGCAGCGGGACGGCGGTCGGCGGAGGTGAGGGCGCGGACGCGGGGGACGCGGGCCCGGCGGGGCCCCGCGCACCTGCGGGCGGCGATCGCGGGCCACCTGTGCGCACCCGCGGGCCCCGCGGCCCCGGCCCGGGTCCCGGCCCGAAGGCGACTGCACTTTGTCCGGGCGGCGGGCGGGTGTGCGTGTGCGTGTGAGCGCGCGCGCGTGCGGTGAGCGCCGTCGTGCAACAGTTGTGTAAATGCGCGCGGGGCAGCCCGGTGGCCGCGTCCTCGCGCGTCCGTTTCCCTGCGGCGCTCGCTCCGGGGCGGGGGCGCGGGAGGGCGCGGGCCGAGCAGGGGTCCCGGGCCGCGGACGCGCGTGTGTGGCTGGTGTGCCCCGCGGGCGCGGGCGTGCGTTCTCCGATTTTTACACTTAATCCATCGGTGGAGTTTGTCTGTATCATTGGAAGCCTGGCAGGGCTCGGAAGAAACTCGCCGAAGCTTTGATTGCGTATCACTGCAGTGGGCGTGCGATTGGCTGGAAAAAAGCTGGATTCGGGGTAGCAACTGGTTTCTATAAAATATTGTTTACTCTGAGAGCAATTCGAGGTGGCGGTTTGCAGGTTGCGATTTTGCAAGCGGCGGGTTTGGGGATGAAGATCAATGACGAGTGTTTTTAAAAAGTGAAATTGAAGACAGAATAGAAAATACCAGAAGACACGGAGTGAGGGTATTGTTTCGTGAAATCTTTTTTTTAACTGTGCGCGCGCTCGCGCGCGCGCGTGTCTGTTAGGTTGTAACGTAACAGGTATTGCTTTTTTGCGATGTCATGCTAAATAAATCTTTTTCATGCTAAATAAATTTGAAGTCATTAATTCCAGATCCTGAGATAGCAGCAGTGATGCAGTTAAAATAAATGTTAGTTCTGTCTGTTTTCTTTTTGCTGTTTTTCAGGTGACGTTGTTTATTGCACCCAATTAGGTGCCCAGTTATTTGTTTTTACCTAATAGTCCAGCAGTTAATTAGCATTTCTGAAAATACAGAAACGTGCGTAGAAGAGGTGGAAGCGTAAACAACTCAGATTTGACGGGCTACGCTGGCTGTGGAGGCGTTGAAACCTGAACATGATAACCCTTGCTTTCCAAGCCTCAGTTTCCTGATTTGCTAGGTGTGGATTATCTTGCCTCTTACCTCGTGAGACGGCTGAGTGTTTAAATGAGGTGCGCATAGGGAGCTGTGGACAGGGTGCCTGGCTCAAATTAAGTACTCAGTGAGCCTCAGCGACTATTATTTTATTAAGACTGAGTGGAGGTGTACTGATGCTTGCCATGGAGAGAAAGCCTGCAGAGTGTGGGTAATTAAACAAAAAGAAAAACAAGTTGAAAATGATTTAATAGCGTCGTATGGAAGAACTGACCCTGAATTAGAATGTTCTTTTTGTGTATCATTTGACCATTGTTTTGTGATTGCTTCTCAGTTGTTTGCTTACAGGTAGATAATTTAGGTGGTCTTATTAAAAAGAAAAATCAGGCGCCCTTCTGTCGTCTTTTCTTATTTTCTATTACGTTGATTTCGCCATTGTCCAGCAATTGAAAAATATTTCCTGCGCAGGCTGTAGATTGTGTTACCTCTTATTACACTGCCATCGCAGTCGGCTCGAGGAGCGCAGAATACAACTCTAAAATCACCTCCACAGTATTTTTGTTGAGATTTAACTCAGCATCTGGCTCGGGTCTCGATGTGCAAGAAATACAGTATTAAAACGAAACAAAACCAAACAGCCCCGGGCAGGTCAGCAATCTCTCTGCTCCTGTCCCAAATGGGTTTATGCAATTTTAACTCTTACGAAAAACCAGTGAGATAAGAGGTTGAACACTGTCATTTAAAAAATAGCGTTACAATTTTTAAGAAAAATAAATGTAATGTTTTGGCCTAAAAAAAGGGCTTTCATTTTTAACTGCGTGTGACAGTCACAAGTGGTTGGGGGAAAAAATTTTAATAATCATGAATTTGCTCTCAGTTTTGAAAATGTCTTTAGACTCGTTTTGTGCTTTAAAGTAATAAAAATTAAAATGTTGAAGGTGAATTATGATGTGTTTTATGAAAAACATGATGTGGAATTCTAGGTAATCTGTCCACAAAAAATCAAAACAAAAGCCTTAAACACCAATGAAGAAAAAAGCTCATTTTAATCTTAAACATATATAGATAGTATATGTGTTAGATTAAAATACTAAGATGATGTATGTGCATAATTTTAAAATTATTGAATCACTGACTGGTAAGGGTTTTACCTTATCCTGATAAGATGCAAACAGTGTGTAATTGTTAGAATTTTGGGTTTGGAATTATGTATGATGCCAGATACTTCCCAGACAGGTGGGAGAAACTGGAATAAAATGGTGCGTGCAGTGCTATTCTGTTTTTATAAAAGGATGTTTAGAACAATGATAGATACTAATGATGGGTGGTGGGGTTATGGCTGTTTATACTCCTTTGTTTTTACAATCATACTATAACTGTGCTTTATTTCTATAACAAAAGTCACGTAAAATTAAAACAACTAAAAAAATTAAAATATGTATTTTCCTTTTTCAAATGAGACTTTGCTTTAAAGGATACTGACTTTTATTGAATTTGGGTATTTCAGGTCTTAACTAATTTACCAGTACTAGGAAATAGTAGCTAGAAGTTTAACAGTGATATTCCTTGTCCTTTGAAAAACCCCCTTTGAGTAGGAGGGAACCATTGTTCCAGAATTTTCTTAAAGCCCTCTTTGAGTATACCTGTTTTAAAAAACCAATTCTGATTTAGATGTCCAAATTCCTTAATCTGCCTTTGAATCCTGCTATGTCACTATTCAGTCTATCTTTCCTGCTTTATTACCCCTGAAAAATTTTTTTTTTTTTGTACCAGGGATAGAACTCACAACCTCACGCTTGCCAGACAGGCAGGCGCTGTGCTGCTGAGCTATATCCCCAGCCCACCCCTTAAATTCTTAAATGAAATGTTAGATTCAGTTAACCTTGTGCGTTTACCGTCTGCAGGTACACCTGTGTTTTTTTCGCTTTTGAATTTATGCTTGTTTATTTCTGAGAATATCTTTCCTGACATTTGTGCAGGCAAATTCCGTTTTCTAAAACCTGATTAAAAACCCATATCCACTGGGGGGCATGGTGACTCACCCCTGTAATTCCAGCATCCTGGGAGACTGAGGCGAGATCAGTGCCCGGGCTTTGCAACTTACGTGTTTAGCAAAATCACTGAATCTCAAAATAAAAAAAAATTAAAAATGGGTTTGGGGTGTAGCTCAGTGCTAAGACCCTGGGTTCAATCCCTAGGATCAAAAACAAAACGAAAAAAGCAAACAAGCAAACGAAACAAAACGAAAAGCATATTTACTTTGACATCTGGGTGTTTCAGCTAAAACTGGACTTTGCAAACAAACCCATTAACTCTAATTATTATTATTAATTATTATTGTTTTCGTTACTGCAGTGCAGGCGATCAAATCCACATCTTCCTACATGCTGAGCAAGTGCCCACAGTGAACTATACTGTCGGCCCCACAGGGTTTTTTTTGGTACCGGGGATGGAACTCACAACCTCGCACTGGCCAGGCGGGTGCTTGTGCCCTTGAGCTAAATCCCCAGGCCCTAAAAAAAATTTTTTTTTCTTTTGGTACTGGGGTTTGAACTCAAGACCTCGCACTGGCTAGGCGGGTGCTTGTGCCCTTGAGCTAAATCCCCAGGCCCTAAAAAAAAATTTTTTTTTTCTTTTGGTACTGGGGTTTGAACTCTAGACCTTGCACTGGCTAGGCGGGTGCTTGTGCCCTTGAGCTAAATCCCCGGTTTTTTTTTTTTTTTAAATTTACATGTTTCTCAAATTCCACTTCAAACTTTGCACTCATTTTCCAGCTCCATTTTAATCTTTTAGATGGCAAGAAAGCTTATCTTATTTTGGTATGTGTCCCTTAGAGCTCCTGGTGCAGACCTGCACAGAGGAGGCGCTGAAACATTGCACTTTAATTAAACAATTGTGTCCCTGGTTGTTTTGAGCCCAGGTATTAGAAATCTTTCTAACCCAGGATCCTCGGTAAAACGCTTCGTCCACAACAGTGCAGAGAGAGGGGAAAAATCACTGATCCTTCTGTGTCATGGCTCACTGATACAGGTGGATGGTAAAGAACGGACAGTATTTTTTATTGGAATTAATACAGTAGCTTGAGAGTTCGGGTCGTTAGTCCAGCACGCAAACGTTAATCTCACACATGGACTCCTGTTAAGAGTGCCTCCTGAGGCTTATTTTGGGTTTGACAAGCACTTTTGTCGTCAGTCTTAGCAGAGATACGCGTGTGCCTTATATTCTTTCGCAGTGGTTGCTCCTGGAACCCGGAAATCCAAAGCGTCTGACGGTGAGTTAGCGGGGCCCGCAGAGCCGCCGTGCAGCAGAATGGTTAGGAGGTCGCATTTTAATTTTAAGTGAGTCATTGTACAGTGTATAACTTGCTTTGTGTTCTCGAGTCACTGTTTTCCATTACTGGAAGGATAATTGTGTTACTCTCCCAATTTTAACATGAGGATATTTGTTTGATTAATGGTGGGTACTTACGTGACTTACCTTTTCTTTTTTTTTTTTTTAACGTTGTGTTATTTTAATTTGCAGATGTTTGCTGCAACTAATGTCGCTGATGAACTACCTGCCCTTTTCTGTTCAAGGTAAATAATTTGTTACTTTGTAAAAAATATCAGGTTATAATGAAATTCAGACTTTGCAAAAGGTCAGGCAAAGTAATATCCCTGACTTTGATCCTTTTAATAGGTAAGAATTTTATTATTCATTAAAAATGATAACTTACGTTATTGGATCAGCATAGAGTCCCTTGGAACGTTTTACAGGATGCATAATAAGCTCTTGTCCTGGCTTTCTCGCTCACCCCATGGGAATCTGATTTGGTCAGTTTTAGATGGGGTTCTGAAATGTGAATTTTATTTATTTTTTAATTCCATTTTATTTTTTTTGAAATATGAATTTTAAAAAATACCAATACGTACCTCCTAACTCACCATCATTGCAACAGGAGAGATATATACATAGCAGATGACTGTGCCTTAGCATTTAAAGGTTCTAAGGGTTGGTATTTAATTTCAGTGTGTGATATTAGATTTTTTTTTTTTGAAGCAGGGTCTCCCCGTGCAGTTCAGGCTGGCTTTGAACTCACTTTGTAGCCCAGGCTGGACTCAAACTCCTGCTGCCTCATTCTCCCAAGTGCTGGGCTTACCAGTGTGTACCACCACACTTGGCTTAGATTCATTTTCATTTTGCCTCTTATTCAGTGTTTTCATTATATTTTCAGAATATTATTAAAAAGTTTGTCACAGCACCTGCCTGGCAAGTTCAAGGTCCTGAGTTCAATCCCCGGTACAAAAAAAAAAATTATTATTTTATGCTTTTCAAAACTTAGGCTTCAGCTGTAGGATTCTCTTAGCCCAAAAAATTACCCTATTTATAAATATGACTTATAAACTTTGTCTTATTTTGTTGCTTAATATTAATGTGTGTAGCAAACTAATGGAAGAAAGACCACATTTTATTTATTTTTTGGTAGTAGGAATTGAACTCAGGACCTTATGCTTGCCAGGCAGGCACTTATGCCGCTGAACTATATCTCCAACCTGAAAGACCACATTTTAAATAATTTTATATATGTGATTTCAAATTCTGATTTAATTAATTAATTTTTCCCATAAATGTGAGAAGTCAGAAAGTCGAAAGTTCTCAATAAACTCATTGGTAAGTGGATGTTATTAAAGAATTTTGACTTGAAGTTTTTGTATTCTCTATGGTTAAGTGTCATTTCAATTTTCAGACTGATTTTAATAAACTTTTAAACCTGGCATGGTGGTGCACACCTGTAATCCTAGCACTTGGGAGGCTGAGGCAGGAGGCTTGTTTGAGGCCAGCCTCAGCTATGTAGTGAGTTGAAGATCAGCCTTAACTGCATGTGAGACCCTGTCTCAAAAAAAGGGGGGCGGAGTAGGCAGGGATATAGCTCAGTAGTGCAGTGCCTGCCTGACACGTGTGAGGTCCTGAGTTCGATTCCCTGTAGCCCCCACCCAAAAAAAAGAAAAATACTTTTTCCATTGTAGCATAATCTTATGTGGAAGGACTCATTACACGTTATAGAATAATTCCATGTTTTCTAACCAACAGGATTATTTTAAATTATTAGGATTTAAAACCTGACAAAATTATTTGCAGTTCTATTTGCATTTTAACAAACCAGCAAGGAAACTGCATTGAATTAATTTTTTTCACTGAATTATATGTAGATATATAAAATATATGTGTATACACATACACACATTATGTCAGATAATAGAAATGGGCTGGGCATCAAAATTGCTTGGGAAAGTTTTGAAATTCTTAATCCTAGGCTCTAACTCAGCTCTGCTAACTCAGTTCCTGGCTTGGAACTGCTGCAGAATATAATGTGGAAGGATTGTGGTTTTAGGTGGTAGGAAACTATTTGTCAGGAAATTTCAGAGCATTGGTAGGAAAAAAAAATCCTAATATTTATTTGGTTTATGTGACTGTCGGGAGAGTGATAGTTGATGTTTCCAGAGATTGATTTAGTTGTTAATCAGATTTTGAGCAACTTTGTAGTGCTTCAGTTCATGAACTTAATTTTTTCCATGATTCTGGTCCCGAACTGAATTGAATGAGAACTGAATTCGATTTCCCCACAAGAGCAGCTTTGAACCTAACCACTGAATTTCATTCGGATCTCGTCCAATTCGGTTTGTGATCAGAATCACAGAAAGAATTAAATTTGTGCACTTAGGCACTGCCAGGGTCCAAAGGCCGGCTCTCGTGAGCTGAGTGGAGGGTGTCGTGTGATAACTTCACTCTCGTGACAGGGACTTTGATGCTGTTATCTGTGACACCGAGAGTTCAGGCAGCCTGGGGTTTTGTACAGAAACATCATGGGGAAATTAAAGAGCTCTGAAAGAGGATGCTAAGCATCCCATCGTGATGTCTTAGCAGTAGCAATTTGCCTCTACAGATCGAGTACTGTGTTCTTCATTAGTGAATTGATCCCTAACAACTCTAGCAGGTGATTAGAAAACCGATGCGAAGTCATGTCCCTTAGCTTTGCAGGCACCGGCCACAGTTGCCCTCTGAGCACAGGGCTAATCGCGTGTTGTCTCCAGGCTGATGATGATGGAGACGCTCACAGCGGCTTCCTGCGTCTTGTAACTGCTGTGAGGAGCAGGAGCCGTCCTCTTCCGGGGTGCAGGGCGGCGTCACTGAACTGTTGTCCCCTGTTCCTTTCTTGCAGCCTGAGCGCTGGAGCGCGGCCGCTTTCCGTCGTCGTCTGTTAGTCAGAATGCGGAAGAGTCCAGGCTACTGCTCCTGCTGCGGTGTCGCCTACCCCGATCTGAACCAGGTGAGCAGTTCCCGCCGGTGCCCTCGGTCATACTGCGGAGGATCTTAACTGTGTATTTCCTTCCTTTTACCTTTTACATTCATTTAGTCATTCGATGAACAGGTTGTATTGAGAATGTACTAGTTTGCACATACTTTTACAAATCTAGGGGTGCAAAAAAAACCTCAACCTTTTGCATGGAGCTTACATTCTAGCACAGTAAGACACAGAACATGTGATCATGTAGATTCAGTGCCTGATAATTAAATTATGATACATTTTATTTTATTTTTTTTTTGGTACCGGAATCGAACTCACGACCTCACACTTGCCAGGCAGGTGCTTGTGCCACTGAGCTAAATCCCCAGCCCTGATACATTTTATAAGGAAAATAAAACAGGGAAGGGAGTGTTATTTTAGGTAGAGTGGCCAGGTGAGGTCTTTTAAAGAAGGGACTTTGGGGACGAGATTTGGATGAAGTTTGTTGCGGGCCTTGCGTACGTATGAGGAAAGGGTTTAGGGAGGGGACGGCGAGTGAGGACAGGGAGCCCTGGCAGAAGCACGTAGCTGGAGGGGAGGTGGCAGGGGGCGGAGGGTGCGGACACCCCTGTTTAACGACTGAGGTCCACTCCTGCGACTAGCAAATGAGCCACTCAATGAGGAATTGTCCGAGTGCGTTCCTTAGAATATTCAGAACAAAGAAATGATCAAAGGAAGCTGCATGCAACTCGACGGCTTTGGGTAACTCTCACACGCAGTCCTGTGATGTGTAACAGCATAAAGCTGCTGTACTCTGCTGTGCGGGACAGTCGGCAGGACGACAGTCATGCACGGTAGAAACTTCCAGAAGTCAGCACTGCTGTGCACCCCTGTGTCAGACGTCTGAATGTGGGTCCTAAGTAGCACCCAAATCTGAACAGCGCCCCTTGGCTCAAAGCCTGAGCGGTCGTTAACCGGGGAGGTCGTTAAGGGAGGGACAGCTGTAACAGGTGAGGTCCGAGCAGTAGATTCAAGAAGACCTTGCCGGTTAGGGTGCCAGGACTCCGGCTCTTATCCCACGTCAGGTGAGCGCACTGTCTCAGGGTTCTGAGCAGTGGGACCTGTATCTGAGAAGGGTCACAGTGGCTGCTTTTGGGGAGAATAGTTGGTATAGAGAGTCTTTCAAAGTCTTTCTTATTAGGGCTGGGGGTTTACCTCAGGGGCACAAGTGCCTGCCTGGCAAGTATGAGGTCATGAGTTTGATCCCTGGTACCCCTCTTGAAAAAAAACTTTTTTATGAATATGATTCTTACACCATAAACTTTTCCCCTTTAAAGTGTGAAATTTGGAGCCAGGCCTGGTGGTGCACGCCTGTAGTCCCAGCACTCAGGAGGCTGAGACAGGAGGATCCTTGCAAGTTCAAGACCAGACTGGGCTACAAAGTGAGCTCAAGGCCAGCCTGAACTGCATAGTGAGACCCTGTCTCAAAAAGACCAAAAATAAATAAATAAATAAATAAATAAATAAATAAATAAAATAAAGTGTGAAATTTGGAGATCTTAGTGTATGCATAAAGTGACACGCTAATTACAGAACATTTTCATGGCCCTAGTTAAGGAAACCCACTACCTTTGTCACTGTGTACTTCTACCCCTAACCTCTGGCAGTCGCTGATACATTTTCTGTCCAATAACGATGACTGGACTGGATATTTCACATAAACTGAATCATATCCTATGTACCCTTTTATGTCTAGATTTTTTTTTCTCTTTGCATAGTATTTTCGAGGTTCATCCATGTATACTAACCCCGTTGTTTTCCATGGCTAAGTGATATTCTATTGTAAAGATAATACCACATTTTGTTTATTCATTCAGAAATTGGGTGGTCATGTGGCTTTTACTGTTTTGGCCACCATGAGTGTTGTTGCTGTGGATATCGGTTGTTGGCTTTTGTGTGGACATGGGTTTCCAGTTCTCGTGGGTGTGTAGGTAGGAATTGAGTTGTTGTGTCATAGGGTAACTGTGCTTAAGTTTTTTGAAGAACTGCTTCACTGTTTTCCAAGGCGGGTCACTATTTTGTTACCACCAGCAATGTTTGAGGGTTCCAACGTGTCCTCCTTCTTACTGGCACTTGCCGTTTTTTTTTTTTTATAGCCATTTTAGTGACCACCAAATGACATCTCAATGATGCCTCTGATTTACATTTCCTTAATATCACTGGGTATCCTTTCATGTGCTTATTAGCTATTTGTGTATTTTCTTTGGACAAATGCTCATTCAAATCCTGGCCCTCCCCTTTTTTTCTGTTTTATTTATTTTTGTAGTTGTGCTCATTTTTAAAATGAGTTTTGTGGTTGAGTTGTAAGCCTTTCACATATTCTGGAACTAAACTTTTGTGAGATACAAGATTTTCAAATGCATTCTGTGGGTTGTCTTTCCACTTTCTTGAAATATGCTTTGATGTGCAAAAGTTTTACATTTTTAAATTGAATTTTTTTCTTTTTTTTTTCTTTCATTGCTTTCATTTGCTGCTTGATGTCAGAAGTATTGCCTAATTCTAGCTCATGAAGATTTGTGCCCTTAGCTAGGCATGGTGGCACACACCTGTAATCCCAGCACTCGGGAGGCTGAGACAGGAGAATTGTTGAAAGTTCGAGACCAGCCTGGGCTACAAAGTGAACCCGAGGCCAGCCAGAATGACATAGCAAGACCCTGTGTCAAAAAAAAAAAACAAAAAAAAAAAAACAAAAAAAAAAGATTTATGCCCATTTTTAGGTCTTTGGTCTATTTTGAGTTAATTTTTGTATATGGTGTGAGAGAGGGTTTTTTTGCATATTATTTTGCATGTGTTCATCCAGTAATCCCAATACCTTTTGTTAAAAACTCTCCTTTCCTCCACTGTGTTGTCTAGATATCTGTTGAGTATAAATGTAAGGATTTCTTCACTTTTGATTCTCTTCCATTGGTCTGTATATCTCCTAGTGTTAGCACCACATAGTCTTTAAAAAGAAACAGTAATTATGCATATTTATGGGGAGTAGAGTGACATTTCGGTACGTGTACACAGTGTGTCATGGTCAGGTTGTGGTAATTGGTATATCTCCCTCACCTGAGACACTTACCATTTCTTTGTATTGGGAGCATTCAAGATCCTCTCTGCTATTTGTTTTAAAGTATTCAGTTAATTGCCACCAACTATGATTAGCCAAGTGTGCTCCCAAACACGAGAAGTTATTTGTCCTCTTTCCTGCACCCGTTAATACCTTTTCTCCTCACACCTCTTTTCTTAGGTTCTAGTAACCATTATTTGCTCTTCACTTTTATAAGGTCAATTTTTAGCTTCCACATGTGAGAACATGCAGTATTTTTCTTTCTCTGCCTTAAATCACTTCATGTAATGTCCTCTAGTTCCATTTGTGTCACTATAAATGACAGGATTTCTTTTCTCATAGTTGCATAGTATTCCATTGTATAGATATACCACATGTTCTTTATGCATTCATCTATTGATGGACACCTAGATTGATTTCAGTTTGTATTTTTTATTTTTTTATTTCAATTTTTTGACAGTTGTGAATAGTGCTGCAAAATATGTGTGAGTGTAGATGTCTTGTTGATGTGTGGTTTTATTTCCTTTGGCTACATGTCCAGTAGTGGAATTGCTTGATCATTTGACAGTTGTAGTTTTTTGAGGAATCACCACATTGTTACATTGTGATTTTTTGTCTTTCTGATAATAATCATTCTTACTGGACTCAGCTGATATCTCATTGTGTTAATTTTCATTTCCCTGATGATCAGTGATGTGAGGATTTTCCCATACACTTGCTCACCATTCCATATTTTCTTTTGAAAATGTCTTTTCAGGCA
>RJWT010016783.1:0-19688 GCA_004365215.1 Cuniculus paca | reverse complement strand
AGAATTAAAATTGTTTTGCAAAGCCCAGTATAATTATTTCATGAAAGGATTCGCAATAGCTGCATTTTGTGTTGGGAAGAGAACAGTCACAGGCGATCCCAGTTGCAGAGGAAAGCTAGTTCCGCCGCCGGGCTCTTCCCTGATCTGCGCTTCTCCAGGCGATCAAGCCTGACAACACCACGCATCCTACAGCAGCAGTTTCTCAGGCACGAGGGTGGAAAAGATGCTATAGGCGTCGCTGGAATAGCGTTTTCTCCACAAATGTTGGAAGCAATGTGGAATGTGAGATAGTCTCAGACTTCTGACCTGAACTCTCCACAAATTCAATTGTTTGGGAAAAGTTGGAAAAACATGCAGAATAACATGAGGTCGTTTAAATTTATAGAAATCTAAACTCCATTACAACTAAAAGCAGTGAACAATGCTTCTTGGGTTCTTGAATATAAGGAAAATATACCTACAATAGACATTTTCTAAGGAGCAATTGGAGAATTTTAAAGGTAGAAGATATAGTAAATTAGGTGTGAAGTATAATAATTGACAATATCTTCTAGAAGAGGTTATTTTTATTTGTAGGAGTTGAGCGCTGAAATATTTAGAGAAGTGTCAGAGTTAGAGACAATTTGGGGTGGTTTAACAAAATAAAATTAGCTAAAGAAAATGTCCTGTCTAAAACAGGGTTGATTGCTGCTTCAATTCAAGTTTTTTGAAGTTTTAAAACTGACCCAAAGTTTCAGGAAGAACAAGAAACACAAACTGATACCAGCTACCTGCTACACCCTTGATGTGAGCACCAGCAATAGTTATCCTACTTCTCTCTGTCTCTGTGGCATCGTCATAAGAATGATAATGAAATCTGCTCCACAGTCTTTGCCGTAGCTACAAGTGACCTAACACCTGGAAAATATGCGGAACATTGCCTGGCACCTGGAGGAGCTTCAGTAAACGTCTACTAATAATATTAATGCCATTTGGAGATTTTATTCGCTGGGGATTTATGGGTGATGGGGCCTGAAAGTCATTTGAAATCAGTCTTTAATGCTATAAATAGTGGACAACTAACAAACTCACAATTACCAAAAGAAAATAGAACAGGCATAGGATTGATTTTACATGGAAGTGTATAAATAAATTCTAGTGTCTCATATAAGGTTGCCAGTGAAACATTAAATCATTCTCCAACCAGCCAGCTAAGTACTCCTCATCACTGTGAAATGAAATTTCATTAAACAAGTGGTGAAACCATCGCTGTTGACTTCTCGGAAGGAGCGGAGCAGAAGGCACCGTCAGCAACCTGAGGGGCGCCGGCAGGGCCCAGGCGTCGTCGTTAAAGCTGGGCAGTGAGCCAGATGTGCAGTCTCTTTTATTCTTTTAATTAACGACTGCATGGGACCCCGGCAGAATTAGCCCCACTATAAACCACATTACGGCACCCTTCCACCAGCAGCAGGGCTAACACGTTATTAGTTTAACTTTATGAGCCAATAATTATAGATCGTAATAGTGCTGAGCGTCAACACGGACATTTTCACTGCATGCAAGGGGGCTGCTCACAGAGCAGGATCCAGTCCCACAGAGGGGCAACTGAGACAGCTCACTTGGACACCACCTAGTTTCGATTGCACCCATTCTGAGCAATTTAAATTTACCAGGTAAAAGGTGCAAAAGGTGTCCAGGTAAGAGTAGCCTTCTTGTTATTGAAAGGTGAGACTTACTGCGCTACCTGCACGCATTTCACTTTTTGTGTTTTCATTTAGTTCAAAACCATTTCCTTTAGCACAGAGAGAGGCTCTGCATCATGTCCCTACATATCATCGAGTGTTTTGCCTTCATTATTTTCTTCTTGTTTTTGTTTGTTGTTGGGTTGATGGGTTTTCACACATTTGACTTTTATTTTAAAGAGAAGAAGAAAAACTAGAAATAAGATAAAACAGAGTTTCAAATCAGGCTAGTAGGAGAGTAACCATAATGAATACATTGCGCATTGTTATCTTCATAGTAGTTACTGGAGCATGCTGCATTCAATGAATTCTTGAAAATATGGAATATTTTATCTATCTTTATCAATCTGGTTTGCCTGGAATCTATGTTACTTTAAAATTTTAATATACAAGATTTGATGCTTTGTATGAAACAAAAACAGACTTGTTTTCCAGAATAGAAAAATGACAAGGTATAGTTAATTCTGTGTATTCAATTCATGCTTATTTGGAAGACATATATTTCTTCCAACAAGATTTCTATGTCAGGAAATGATTTAAGTATTCCTCAGCTTTCTTTTGTGTATGTGCCATTTCTTTCAGAAGAAACAATGGATGAATTCAGAGACCTTTGCTCCTTCAAACCAGGCCTTCTAAAAATGCCCAAAGCTTCTACAAGCACTCACTTCAAACAGCTGCCAGAATACCTCAGTTCACCACCTAAATGGGTGTGCGTGTGTGTGTGTGTGTGTGTGTGTATGTGCATGCTCAAATAGAAAAGAATAGGTGTATGAGTGTTTATTTGAAGGACACAGTAATGTTTGGATAGAAGTTCAGGAAAAAGAAGAAATATCAAATAGAGGGAAAGTAAATATTCAGAAAGATGACAGAGAATGAATCCAGGTCACACAGAACTTATTAACCTTCTATGGAGGAAGGCATTGCAATCTTCATGAATAAGGAAAGAGATGGGTAGGATCCCAGATACTCCTTGGTGTGGTTCCACTTTGGAGTGAGAACCACAAGGGCGTAGCTTGTTTCACGTGTTTGACTGCCTCTGAGGAGTAGAAGTCTAGACTGTCTGCAGGCAATCAGGGAAAAAGGGAGGAGATGGAAGTTTGAAGAAGCTGGAACGCATCTGAAAAACTGCGGAGGAGGGAGGTCTGCAGCCCTGTGCCCAGCTGAGCACGGGAATGCGTGGTGGTCCCAACACGCTAGCCGGGCGTCAGCATCTTAAAGAATACGAGTATCATTTTTCCATGATACTGAATTTTTCACTAAATATTACCTTCTAACACTATATTGAGGGCTGCATATAATTCATGTAAATGTAACTTTATTACTGGCCATGTAAGTCGTCCTCCAAATTCTTCTGTTACTACAATTAGAAGAACACTGTACACCTCGACCTTATCAGCAATCATCTTTTCAGGATTGACTCCTAGAAATGGCAGTTATAGAGCAAACATAATAGGAAAATTCACATTTTAATGATTACAAAAATTTAAATCTTTTAAAATATAAAATACATATAAATTGAAAAGTATTTTTTAAAGCATTGTACTCCAGGGTTTATAATGATTGAATTTCTCGCCCGAATTGTTTTCTTTTCATTTCTTACCTCCTGAGCAGAACTTCTCCCACTGTTTCATCTCTTCCTAGTATATTCTTTCCCACTTTCATGTCACTTTACACTAATTTTTACTGACATTTCAATTTTAGACCGTGTGTGTTACTTCTTAAAATGAAAACATTAGAGTCCAGCTCTTTCGTACGGCCATCCACATACGCACCCATCTATGTCTCATTTAATTGTGTGCACTTCGAAATTAGCATTAAGTCATGTAGAGAGTAAAATATTGCTCTTGGAATCATACTGTGTATTATGATTGCATTTTCATTTATTATTGAAATCTTTGATTTTTTTTCCTGGCATGAATAATGGCTTGGGAGTCCATTTCCCCACGGATGCTATTTATTTCAGTAAGGTCAAATAGATCAGGTCATCTCAATCATTCTCTTCCTTCTTTTTCTTCTTGCTGCATTTTTCTCTTTCTTCTTAGAGATTTTTCATTTTGGCACCACTTGACTCTGTACTGCAGCTCCCTTTGTGTAATTTGCACCTGGAAACATACAATTTCAGCATTCATAGGCTTCTTTGTCTCCTTCTCCAACTTGAGAAAAGTGGTCCTCCAGTACCTTCAGAGAAAAGTACCTTTGCTCATAGAAACTGTGAGGCTCACCTTAGTTCAGCACAGAATATCCTTCTGTGTGATGCTTAAGGTGTTGCTTCATTTAGAATTGGTTTTGTGGTAAATTCTGTTCTGAATATTTGGCATGCAAGCTTTTCTTCTCTGTCTCTGTCACTGTCACTGTCTCTGTCTCTGTCTCTGTCTGTCTCTCCACTTTCAAGTTGTCGAATACATTATTACACAGTATTCTGGAATAATTAACATCACGCTTGTTTCTCTAAATATTGTAGTTATTTTAATTTTAATTTTGGTTTTTCTTAGTTAATTTATTTTACTCAAGCTCCAAATTCTCTCTCCCTTTTGTTGAGTACCAGTTAAAACTTCTTTTAGCTCTTTATCCTTCATGGGATGCTTCAAATTCATTCTACTCATGTAATTCAGAAATTTGTTAATAATTTGTTCAGATTTATAAATAGAATATTGAATTCCCACTTTGTGGCTCTCTTTCTCTCTTGCAGATTTGTCAATTCCCAGGTATATTATTTTTCTCCCAGGTGTTTTCTGATTCCTAAACAGAAAAATTGCCAGTCTTTTTCTGAGTTACAGTTATCACAAATGCTGAAGATTAGGATGCCTTCTTATGAAAAACTATCACTGGGAAATTTGCCCTATATTGTTTATTGCTTTTAATTGCTGATTTTCTTCCCTTTCCACTAGTTTTAGTGATTTTTAAAAAAATTTTGAGTCCTAACTGATAAATGATATACACTAGTTCCCAATGACCATGAATGGAACATTCCCATGTATATATCTTGATAGAGAGATAGTCTCAAATTCCTAAAAATTCTTTTATTTCTTTCTTTGTTTTATTCTGTGTTTTGGTCATGACCAGAGTTTCATATAATCTATTGGAAAACTATGTCATTTCTACTTTCAAAATGTATCTTGGATCACAGTGTTTCTCTCACATCTCCTCATCTGAACTATCATCAGCTTTTGCTCTGCACCACACAATAGCTTCTTAATTGATCTCATTGCTGTGTTCTTTCCCTACTACTGTTGGCTCCTGACTACTATACAGACTAATCTTCTAAAATCAGAAGTGACATTATACCACCTTTCTGCTTATACCCTGCACTGGTTTGCCATGGCCATGGAAATAAAGCCCAGCATACACTGCGGGCAGGTATATTGCAGATAACAAGAGGCATTATGGTAGCCATTATCGATTGCTTTTTACCCTGTTTAGAAGTCATGTACCATGTTCATTGACTTGCTGTGATTGATTCTACTCTGTTTTATTTTGTGTGGTTGTATTCTTTTAAAAAAAAAAGACAAAAAAATATGTTGAGATAAATGTGTTGGAATTTCTTCCTTGGTGATTTAACGATAAACACACAATACATATGCAGGCACACAAATTACTTATGTTTTGTCCTTTCTTCCTATTATGATTGCATATTCTTAGGAATGTTTCCTTCACATAATTTTTATGTTTCAAAGGTAGAAAATCTTAGTTTGCTTGATTTTTTTTAAAAAACATAAATTAGTTTGGTTTTTTGTACTTGACAGTAGAGTGAAAGTCAATTTAAGGGCAGTTGGACAGCTTTTCTCATAGAGACAAAATGCAACTGATGAAATGCACACTGGAGCATTAGACTTAGAAACAGTTAGGAGCCAACGGAGAATTCTGCTCCAAGAGGACAGGATTTATCAAAACTACTGCAGGTGCGAGATTGTTCATAGTAAAACTCAGATCTACCCAGATCATTTGTTTTTCTTCTTTTTTTTTCCTGTGTTTGTCCCAAAAATGTCTTACAGTACCTTGTGAGCATTGATATTTTCATCTTGCAATGTGCAGATGATAAAAGGACTGAAGCCAGGGTCTTCTGCTTTGGAGAGCAGGTGATCAGTTACATGTAATAGTAGTTTAGTTCTGCAATCATCTGTCACAGACACAACCAGACAATTACATGCATTATGTAGAAAGATGGAGGTAAAGAAAAATGCCCCACTACCCCTCGTACTTTGCATTTGGCAATGTTAGCAGAGGATTGTTAAATTTACTTTGTAATTTACAAATATCCTGCTTCATTTACACAAACCATCTATTTGCAGTACAATTATACCATACACAATTTTGGGGAAAAAGAGAGAACTATATTAGATAGGAAAAATATTTTTATCTTTTGATACACTTAAATCACTTTTTAGCACAATAATTCTTTGAAGTTTCTGTGAGCAAGATGTCACTGTTGTGAAGTGATAGTAGTGTGAAATTATGCAGGGTATGTTTATAACTTATGATTCAAACACACAGCTTTAGAAAGAGACAGGAGGTGAGCTACTTCTAAAGATTTCCTCCATTTATTCTGTCATCTTAGCACTTTCTTTTTTCCTTAGGTTGACAGAACCACTGCATTAACACAAGTGTCTACATTATAACAACAAATTTATGGCATAACATTAGTAGACCATAAAGAAATGATTGCACTAGTAAAGATATTTCTTATAAATTGTGTTACTTGAATACCTCTTATAGCAAGGATCTAGTACATGGAAAATAACAAAGTACCTCTAAATTTAACCCTATTCTTTACTGATGTTTAATTGGGTGATTATTTCCATCACAAGAGTAACGATAATATCCCTTCAATGTTTATAATTTTTATAGTTGTTTGTACACAGCTTCAAAGACAATTGTCACACCACACAAAAGATGTGTTGTGTTCTTTTTCCTTCACAATACAGTATGTCACTCACTTTCCTCAAGAGGAATATTTAAGAGCAGCAATTCGCAATAATCTTAGATACTATTACAGGGTTGGCCTCAATGTTGGAGGTAAATGGTTAAAAAAAAAACCTAAAAGGAAATAGTTTGAGCATTTCAATATACTAGTGAATAAAAATGCCTCTTCTTTTTAGAAAGAAAGAATTTACACTTATGTAAACTTGAGGCAGTACAGTCAGGGCACAAGAATACCTAAAGATCTACGTATACCATAATAGAATGAAGACGGGGTAAGGAAAGCTTGATAACCTTAACTCAGTTTTTAAGAGAGATAATCTTTGCTGAGTTAATGACAGCTCCTCTTACCCAGTTGTCTTTATTCAAGTCTTCACAGAAAATCCTACTCGTGAATATTTTGGATTGAGTGCATCAGAAAAAAGTAAATTTAACCCTCCCTGCAATTTCACAAGGTGCCCGCCCTAGAAGTGCCCTCTTACTGCCCAACCAGCCCGAATACCTGGTGTGGGGAGACCTGCACAGGGCAAAGCTGTGACAGTACATTGAACAGTCACTCTGGATCTTTTCCTTTCAATTCCAGTTAGGCTAGTGTTTCCAAAATAATGCAACATACCATTACATTTTTTGATTCTTAACATTTACATAATTATAGAAAACTATTATCCAGGAGTTAATATGCTTTAGGAAAGACAAAGTTTTACTCTGATGTATTATCCTTGTAGTCAAAACTGAGTAATAAAGTAATGTGTTTGCTTTTCCACATGGCCACGGTCTTTTTGCTATCTTTGTATCTGTGGCGTCTTTCTTCAGTATGTTTCTTCTTAGGTTCTCTTTCTGGAGGAGAATTCTTCATTTTTAATGCTCAGGTATTATTTATGACACCCTCACATGCATGTCCTATCTGGCATGAAATAAACAGAGAATGACTAGACAACTAAAATACAAATGTCAATAGTGATGAATAATTTAGCCTGTTGAGGATAGAGGCACATTGGTGACCTGTAAGGGCCACGTGACTGCTCTCTGAAAGGCAGACAGAAAAGGAAAGAGAAAAAGGACAGGTTGCTAGTGTCCCAAGCCATTTTATTAACAGGTGACAAAGATCTGTGTATGTTAGGGTGTGCTTAATATTTTACAACATTTAATTCATAAAGCAAACACAAAAGCATTACTATAAACTTTACCACCACACTTCTTCAAAAATTTCCATTTTTCTCCTATTTGTGATTTATCCTGTAAGTTTTCTAAAAGAGTTTGAATGTGTGACTAAATCTGTTCTTTTTTACAGTACAAAACGAGGGGCAGTTAACTAAGGCTAGACGCCATATTAGTTTTTTTTTTTGCTTAAATGTAGTTCAGAGTGGAAGTACTGATGAAGAGGTGTCTCGTGAGTAGCTGAGCCATTGAAAGAATGGAAATTTGAAAAGCAAATAATATATGAATTTGACAAGGTTCAGATAGCAGGAAAAATAAAATATTAAAATAAAGGATATTTAATTTTATTACTCAGGAAGTTTGAGGCGGTCACAGCGAAAGTGAAAAGTAGCTTCAGAATAAAGGAAAGAGTTTATAAATGACATTTTTTAAATTTCAGAGTAAATGCTTGAACTTACTTCCTTCTAAAGATATCCATCAACTGTATGAGTTGAGAGAGTATTTCTTTTTATTATTGAAACTCTTCTCGACATCCAAGCTGCATGAAAAGTTGCACATAAAGTAGATGAGGGAAAATGCTGTTTTCGCGGCACAAATAGTTCTAGGGTAGAGGTCAGCAGGTCTGTCAAAAAATCATTTGAGACTTTGAATGAGTGCCAGGAATTCATTTCAAACACTTCTCTTTTATATGTGTAAGGCTCATCTTCTCAATGTTTATAGTGCACAGAAATAGAAATCAAATTATCTCCCTTTGCTCAGTAATATTTGATGAGAGAGGGTAAAGCTAGAAGACACTGTCCTAAAGAGCCCTATGAACTATGACTCTGTAAGTGGTTGGACCAAATGTCCTTAACTTTCCTTTGCAATTCTTTAATAATTCTAATTCATTCTATAATCATACCCATGATATGATAAGAATAACATGATACATGTTCAAACATGGTTTACTGAAGTAATAAAAATGTGAAGGAAACATACTACATATACACACATTCTATGGCATGTGAGGTATAATGAATATACAGTGAATGTTTGAATTAAAGGTTTAGGATAATAAAATAAACAAAGTCATTAATCTCCCTTAAAATGTGACCCAGCAATTTGAGCACACTTATCCCATTGTTTGCCACTTTCTGAACAGATACAGAAATCCTTTTGCCTGAGTGTCTTTGGTTGCCTTGGCTGTCCCAATATCCTCAATCAACTCAAAACATTTACCTTCCTGGTCATTTTGACTTTAAGGAAAAGCAGAAGTCCTACAGTGTGAGATATGGATGAGGACGTGTCATGTTTTCACAAGCTGCCTTTCCATTAAATGGCATTTAGCAACAACACTCAGCATAGTTTGGATCGCATATTGTAAAGATACTCTGGGAAGAGTACTTCTTAAGAAACTGCCTAAAAAAGTGGCCAGAATGATGGGATAATTATATTCTAAGAAAGGGGAGGGTTTTGAGGAGGACTTATAGCAATATAGTGTCTTTTACTGTAATTTTTTCTAAATTTAAGCGTTTACTGTATACTTTGATCATGTAGCATATTTCCTTCACTATTTTTATTATTTAGGTAAACTATAATTGAATAAATTACTCATATTATAGTTGAACTCACTACATCATTTTTTTCAAAGGGAAAACCGTTATTTTTCCACTCGTCTCTTGATTAATCCTTATAACAAGGAAAATGTCTCTTGATTGCTTATGTGAAAACTCAACAGGCCTTTACATGGAAATTAGTTACACACAATCTGAATCTTCTGTCTTCAAATGATGCTCCAAACCCACATATTTAACCACCATCCTCCATCACCTTTCTGTACACATTTTCTATTCCTCCAAGATTCACTGTAATTTTCTCATGGTAGTACTCACAGCAATGTACTTGTGTCAGTTAGGTGGGGTTTCAATGTGACCAGCTTTGAGATCTGCCTGGGGCACTGGCAGCATGAGGTGTGATCTTGGGGTCCACGTCTGCTCCCTGGACCTTTCTTCACTGAGGCTCTTCCCTGCTCTGCTTGCCGTCATGAACTAGAAACTTTGCTTCATTGCACCTTTCTACCACGATGCTTGTACCATAAACCAGCCACACATGGATTGAACCCCCAAAACCTGAAGCCAAAGCAAACCTATCCTCCAAATTGTGATTGGTGCTGTGTCTAGAGATAGGAACATTGACTAATACAGTTCTTTACCCAGAAGTTCATCTATTTGAATTAAGATATCCTATAAATCCTTAGTCAAGTTCAATGGTGAAATGCTATTACCGCAAGGTAATCATTTCTTCCATATTTAGGACCCATACCTTCTGTACTTGTACCATAGCTTTTGACGAGCTCATTTTGTATTGTGTTTTATTTTGCTTCTATCTGGTTCTGTGATTAGAATAGGAACATTTTGAGGGTAGAGAAGACTGTCCTTGTGACTCCCTCACAAGATTTGGCACAGTGTCTTGCCTGTAGGAGATAGTAAATGAATGTATTGCTACATATCATTATTCAGATAGTGACTATTTAGTCTTTAGAAAATCCATCACCTTAGTCTGACATCCTTACTGTTGTAATTTTTTTCCATTTGGAAACATCTTCCCTTGAGAACATTTTGGAAGAAGTAATAAGAATCTTTTTAGCTGTCTAAGTGACATAAATTAGATATTTTAATTATAGGCTACACTTGGCAGATTATGGAATAAAAATGTTTTGCACTGTATCTCATTTACAGATCTGTGTTGCACGGAGTTTGACCTCTTTCAAAGTTTGTCTTTATTTTCAGCTCCTACAAAGTAACTTCTCACCATGTGGAATTTCCCAAGTGATAGGAGTATCTTCCTTACTATCAATGAGACCATCTATTCATGTTAAATAGATGGTTCATGTGGGGACAGATGTAATAGTGTGTGTTTGGGAAATGACGCTGCCTGAAAGACCATGTCAGAATCGTCAGAATTTCAGAGGCAGCTTTGTGTCATCAACCATCTAGACGACTGCTAGAGGTTGATCCTAACTTGAAGGCAGTTAATCAGTCCATCATGTCTATGCAGTGGGTAGTCTCTACTGCCCAAGCTCGGGTATACGCTATCACACACTGAAGCAGGACATTGATCCTGAGTACCACAAGCTGCCTGTCTGGAGCCCTCACGGATTCTAGTCTCTGTGGTTCTTCCTTGGCTGCTTCTAACTTGTATCTCTAACCTGTAACAAACATAATCATGAGTATAATAGGTTTCTTCACATTCTCCAAGTCTTTGAAGAAATCATCTATGATAAGAGTGGTTCTGGTAAACCAAGGAATTGGCATTTGGAAGTAAAGATGATCTTTTGTAGACCCTTCTGCCTAGCTTTGTAGTTGGACTGAAACTATTTGCAGCTGGAGGCCAAAAGTCTGGGGTCATTTTCACCAACTAGAGGACTTTTGGTCAACACTTAATCTTGTCATTTGGTGAACTCTAATTTCTACAAAAGCAAAGAATCTCCACATTATAAATAGAATGTACAAGATTTTACCTTGTTTTTACTTTTCCTTGCTCACAACTTGTATTTATTACCTCTGACCTTGCTCTGTGATTTATGTATTGATTTCTCTATCCATTTCACTCAACTGTAAGCTTTTGAAAGTAAAAAAAAAACACTTTTATATTCATTTTTTATTAAGGGCCCAACTCAAATAGGTAGTCAATAAATGTTTACCAAGTAAAGGAATTAATGAATATCTGGAATGGAATTATTTTAACCTAGTTTACTCAGGATTGCTATATTTAGTCTCTATCATTAGCACCGGATGTGGAGATGCTGTGGGTTTTATTCCCACATGATTGCTCTTAAATAAACACAATTATTGCATATAGTGAATTTGAATACTCCTGTAGAGCTAACAAGTATTATATTTTAATTAAGAAGATGTGACTTCAGGTTGAGAATAATTAGGAATATACTGAAATCTATTGTTTCACAGCACAGCCCTAAGGAATCTCTGCCATCATTTAAACTTTGTCTCTTCATCTGTAAAAAGAGAGGAATTAGGCTCTAGTTTCCTATTTTTATATTATGAACTTTTTTAATTGGGTGAGAAATATAAATATTTTATTTTATCATCTCCAAGCTGTAATTGAGTGTATACAATATACAATTATTATCAAACCTATATTCTGAATGTATACATATGCATGTATAAAGGTTTAGTACATATAAATTTATGTAATTTTTTGGCTTAGAATGTAAATATTTATTATTGTTTATTATAGATTTTTTGATATATCTCCTTTCTAAAACTATAAACATTTATTATTCATCCTCACTGTAGGCTTTTCAGATATGTACCTTTTTAAAGACAATTTTTAAAACATTTCCTCAGCGTTATGAGTACTGTACTTAGATTATTGGCAAAATACTTACTAGTTTCAATCAAGGATGATTAAATGTATTACAATTTTCTGGTGACTTTGCCAAAGGTATGAAACTTGAGAAACTTTCCCAAGCACAAAATAAGTATGACCAAGGATGTTGATTAAGAGTAGGTTTAAGTTCATTTCAGTCATAGGTAAACTACAATTAATAGTAAGATGGTAAGAGATCATAGAGATCCAGACATACTTTGTGTTCCATAGAATATGATGCGATTTCACTTACTGATTTGCTTTTCTGTACTTCACTCATTCAACAAAAATATTGGGTGTCCCCTGAGTCTTAGGTGTTATGCTACGTGCTGAGGTTACAGAAACAGATTAGATACTCTTTGCCTTTGGGGAATAATCAAGTTGCAGCTTGAGTTGTTGACTTTTAAAACATTTACAAACATCAGTTATAGCTTATACATATGCAAATAAACTTGCTTCAGAATTTACAGTTTTTTGTGAGCAGTTTTTGTGAAGAAAGAGAAAATGTAGAGTAACAAAGTTGAGCTCACACTGCAAGACTTGGAGTCAATCTCAAATTTGCCTCAATCTTTACCAATAAATACTAAATAGGGGGACAGTATCTCTATGAGATCAAGTTAGAATACAAGTGTATTGCTTATATGTGTATAACTCATGAAACCAGTTCTCACACAACTTCTGTAAAATCCAGGGAATCGAACTAACTCTTTTGCTGACCTCTTAGACCCTGAGTATGTGCCATAGGACGTGATGGTTCCCACTTATGTGAGCGACCACAAGTGTAGACAAACTCCAGCCAAGGTAGGATGGGGATAGTGCAGCAGTCAGAAAGGACACAAGGTAAGGCCAATGGTATAAGACTCAACCATTTCTCCACTGCCCAGGGTTTGCTTTCTGATTAATACTAATCTGTAATTAGAAAAGTGAATGATGGCTCAGAAATGTAAAGGCTGAGTTTTAAAAACATTGGGTTTTTACACCTTATCTTCAGGCACTTAGTTTCTAGTATCTAAGCCAATGAAATTATCTGATATGTTTGCTTTCATCCATTCATTATCTGATATGTTCACTGCAACTAAAACACTTGAAACTTAGTAATGAAGCTACGAGAGTATAAAAGTATATTGCTCTGAGATTCAAAGTTCTTTATATAATTAAATGATTTTTCAATAATTCTACATTTATTCTAATATTTCAAGCCAAATACATATGTAAAATATATATGTAAAGAGTTTGCAGAAGGGGTAAATTATATAAAAAATTGGGATAAGTGGCACTTAAATGGCCATACAGTGACAGGTTGGTAAATAATACAATGGAAAATTATTTAAAAAGAAGAGAAGAAAAATGTAAAATGCTAATGACAACCTGGTATATTAGACTTCTTAAAAATTCCACGAAAAATGTGGAAGTGTTTGAAAACTTACACGAACATCTTGCTAGATTCACAAAAATATATTAATAATATTCGATGAAACATAAGTATGTTTTTTAAAAAAAGAAGTCCTATTTTTATCTCATTTAATATGTCCTGTGAATGAAACAGTGTAGAAACAGTGTGACTTGCTTTAGGCTAGAAAATGCTAAGGGAAAAGTCAACTTTGTATTGAGAAAAAGCTATGTGTAGCTGCTTAGTAGTTAAAGATGAGCTTATTGAAACCAAGAGCATTAACCACTTCACTGGAGAAAATAATCATCAGGTCTTGTTTGCCCTTACTGAATTACTTAGAAGTAGCACTATTACATAGCATAATCCTTTTAAAAATGTATACAATGTATTATGCAATGCATTAGTCCTCATTCTCCATAAAAATTGAAAGCCTATTGCTTTTTAAAAAACATTTTAGAATTTTTACAAAATGGAAAATGTGAAAAATAATTATTTTTCTTATATATACCCAAGATATACACAATACATTTTATTAGTTCTGCTTTAGTTGGACAAAATAAGAAATAAAATACTTTATTGAATCACTAAAAAGAACTGTTAGGCTGTAAAGATTTGAGAAAGATGGAGGCAACAGACCTTTTAGATTTTTGTTGCTGTCACATGATCAATTTTATTCTATGACCAACCCTTTTTTTAATTTACTATTTATTTTATCATTGCTATTATTCAAATTGTAGATGTGGAGACAAGTAGAGGTTAGGATTTTCACTATCTACTCTTGCTGCATGGTGTAGAGCAAATTATGGACACCTAGCCTGATTATATTTATAAGGATGTCTTCTTGACTAGTTTATTACAAAGGGTACAAAATAAATGAATTGAAAATAAACGTGAAACTCACAGCTTTAATAAATTTATTATTGTTCTACATAAGTTCAAATGATTTAAATATTTATAGCCCATATGCCTTTCAAAGTGATTTGTTATATTGTATCAGTAAAGGCACGCAGAACAATTTAAAATCAATAAATATGCTAAACATGTAGAGAAAAGTTAATGCACTTACCAAGTTAATATAATTATAAACATTTAAGCTTAAATCATTTTTGAATTTCCTGGAAATTAAGAGAGAAGGAGATGGAAAGGCTTATTTCATTTCCTTACAGTGGGAGACTATGGGAGACAGACAGATACAGTCTTCAGAAAACACTTGTAAAACTCATTGAGTGTTTCCTGTTTGGCACGAAGATTAAAAATGCTTTGCAGTGGAAGCACTGTGAGAGAAACTCGGCCGCTGGCCTCCAGGCAGATCACACTGTCGTCCTGATTCCAGGGGCCCACGTGCTGAGCCCCTCGTCTTGGGTTAGGGGACACACATTCACTGTTCCTCCTCCTGCTCCGGACGATGACAAGAATCATCTGAGACCGGCAAACTGAACGCGTCTCCAGTCTCTCCGTGCTGGTGTACCCTCGCGGCTCTCGTGAGCCCAAAGCTCCTTCCTGCTTGCCGGTTTACAGCCAAAGATAAAGAGCAGGGCGGTCGCTGTTTTCACGGATGCGGGCGGAGGATGCGAGGCCGAGCGGGACCCGCAGGGCCTGGGTCGGGGGGCTCTGCTCTGTGCAGGTGGCTCTCGGCGGCCCTGAGACTCCTCTGAGAGGAAAGGCCAGGCGCGCTCAGGTTGCGATGAGAAGGACTGGGGCCTCGGGCCTCCCCTCTCTGCTGCGAGGAGCCCGCCTCGGGGACTCCCGGGCCCCCGCAGAGGCTGCCGCCCCTCACGCGAGCCAGGCAAGGCCGAGGACAGCCCGTTGTGTTTGCCTTGGTGGGAAAAAATTGAAAGTAGGCTGGAATCAATGAACTGAAATCAAGAATAGAAGATTATTCATTAATGTGGGTGAAAGGGTCCGGGAAATCGGGCGATGGTTCGGACGTTGGTAAACGGCCGGTCGGGGCGGGGCCGCGGGGGCCGACGGGACGGCGGGACGCGCATGTGCGCACGTCAGTGCAGAGCGACGCGCAGGCGCGCTGCATCCCAGGGCTAAAGCGTCAGGCACAGCGACCCAGGCGCTCTCGGCTCTGTGCGCTCCGCAGTGCGGCCCCGGCACCCTCAGACCTGGCCCTCGCGGTGGGGCCGAAGGAAGCCCGCCCCCCCCCGTTTCAGGCTGAGGGCACCAACCCGGCTGGCGGAGGAGCCCGGCTGGCCTGAGGGGCTCTGCCGAGAAGGAAGCAGCGCTGAGCGCAGGCGTCCTGTGCCCGGTCAGCGCGCTCACCACCACCGCTGCTCTGCTGCAGGAGGATTGTGGGGCTCTCCGTTTGTCCCCAACCGTGCAGAAACCAGGTTGTTGGCAGGACACCATCGGCTGAGAAATGCGTCTTTTGAAGATGTCGAGAGCCAACTTTCTCTACGCATTTCTCAGTTCTCGAAGGCAGACACCAGAACTCTTGTCTCCCACCTTCTGCCCCGTACTCAGTCACTGAATCTTGCTTTCATTCTCGGACCTCGAGATTCACTTCGGGGAGAGTAAACATCTCAGTCTGTGAACCAGGAACTGATCCACAGAAGAGGGAGAAGATGAGCACAGGTGTGTTTAGATGTTGAGTACAAGTGCGTTTCAGTGCTTCGTCTTTGTGACATGGAGCACTGTGACCTGCAGGACACAGGGCAAGCCCTCCTGTCCACACCTACACTCAGGGACCCTGCACCATCGCTGCAAGGCATTTATCTTTAGCCTCATTGGGCTTTTTCATCTTGTCTTATATTGATGAGTTATTGCCAGGGATCTTGGCATGGAGATAAAGCATGTCCAGGTCCGTTGAAAACTGTGGCTTTATTGTATGGGTCCACTGACAGGGGAGGCCTGAAGATCCACACCCTTGCTTCTCGCTCCTTGAGGCCCACAGGAATCATTGCAAGAAAGTGGATCTAAGAAAAGTCAGTTATCCAGTCCTAATCCTAGATTTAGATGTGGAAAGCTCAATCAGTGGTAGTAGGAAGAAAACTATCCTGTTTATTTACAACATCAACTGTTCTAAGCACAGAATTTTAATATCATTTTTTGCTTTTCTTTTCTTTGTATCTACCAGGACTGATGAAAATTTAGAAAGGAAAGAAACATTGATGAAAATCTACCTTAATCTAGTAATATGTTTCAGCTAGGGTGATTACCATTAATTATTTTATAAAAGAATTTCTTTCCATGAAATTCATAACCTTTAATGCTAATATAAGAGAAAAAATGAGTAAGCTATCCTTAAAAATAATTTTAGTAGTGTATGCTTGTAATGCATAATAATTACATTCATTTTGAAATTGATGCTCATATATTTCTTGAACTCTACATTGCTTTATGGAGAGTTTCAGTGTATTTTAATCTTCATACTTTTAAATAGAAGGGTGTATCAACTCTTTGTGATTTACTGACCTGAAGAAAGTCTGCAGTTTTGAACTGAATATTAGACTCTGAACAGAATAATGTTTATTTTAAAAGATGTTATTCCAAGGTCAACCCACTATTGTAAAAATGCCAGTTATTCAAGTTTTCCAAAAGTGTGATAGAACAAAATGGTGGCCTTTGTACATTGATGGTTTCTAAAGTATCTGCTCTTTCCATATGAAGCATTTGTTTTGAGCCAGAGGTGTTTATTGGGTGCACTGTGTGTGAGGCACAGCTCTGCACCACATACTGAGTTTTGCTAATGGTTTACAGACACATTAATTTTAAGTTGAGCTGTGAATTTAGTCATTTGGAAGGAAACGCTCTCTGGAGAGATCATCAAGAAATAACTAAGCAATTGTTTAAAATGGAAGGCTATTTGCTGAATTAATGAAGCAACTTTCCTTATGGACAACTTAAAAATTTCAAGCTATTTTCTATTTATGTGTTGATGCATTCTAGTGAATGTGTAATAACCCAAGAAAGGAGAGGTTTTCCAATTCATAAATGTACCTGAAATCATGACTACAACATACAAAGTCAAAATAAGCTTAGTGTTTTAGATCAATCTTGCTACAAATTAAATAAATTTTTCTCACTTTTCTTTTTGATTTTGTAGGTTTGCATCTACCTTGCCAAAGTGAATAAATTTTAACATTTAACATTTTTCTTAAAGGCAGCAGTCTGAGGGATCCTAATGTAAGTGTGTATGTAAGCTCTAGTAATAGGCATTTTTTTCTCTAATTGTATATAATCTAGAACTTGCTTTCCTTGTTCCAAAACTACTTATCTGCTTATGTTTCTAATAAGATATCATAACAATATCTTTACTTTTTGGTTACAATTCTGTCCTACAATTTTATTTTTTCTGGCAGTGGCCTTACCCTTTCTTTAGAATGTCCTTATAATTCTTTTACTTTCTCATGATAGGAAGATAAATGTCTTAAAACCCAGTTAGAATGATGTTAGAAAAGCTGGATATCCATATGTTGAAGAATGAAACGAGATCCTTATCTCGTGTTATATACAGAAATCAAATCAAACTACTTTAAAGATACAACTATGAAAACTGAAATTATAAAGCTACTAGAAAAATACATAGGAAATAAGCTTCTGGGCATTTGTTTGGGCAAGGGTTCTTCAGGTATGATCTCAAAACGATAAGCGACAAGAGGGAAAAAAAACACAGATGGCATTACATCAAACCAAAAAGCTTATGCACAGCAAAGGAAACAATCAATGGTGTGAAGAGACCTAGGAAATGGAAAGAATTACTTGTAAATCATATGTCTGTTATAGAGCAAGCTCCAAAATATGTAAGTGACCCAAACAACTCATTAGCAATGTAACAAACAACTAAATAAAAAATGTACAAATAAACAATTCTCAAAGGAAACTTACAGATGGCTGACAGGTATACAGGAAAGCTCAACACCACTAATCAGCAGGAAAAGGCAAGCTAAGACCAAAGCCAGGTCCCACTTGGCTCTCACTGGAGTGGCTGTCAGCATGATGACAGAGTGTGTGGAAAGGGGCACTGTGGGTGGGAACTGAGTGAGAGTGCCCTCACGGAAAGCAGTATGGTGACTCCTTGGATACTGACCTCCCAGATCAGCCAGTAAATAACACCCACTTCTCGGTAGATACCGAAACAAAGTGAGGTCAGTTTCTCGATGAGACATTTGTATGTTCATGTTCAGTGCAGCATTATTTACAAATATAACATTCAAAGTCAGATTAAATGTCCATCAGAGAAAATCTTTCATTCATAGAGGTGTGATTAGAACACAGGGTGAATATTTAAATTTAAAAATTTATTCCAGTAACAGACACATTACTGTTAACCTCTCTGAGCTAGAGCCATGAATAAAGGAGATGAGGGCCACTAAAGTGTCTTAAGATTCAACCTTTCTCTGGATGCCATTGACAGCAGCATTCACTGCTTTTATTTAAACGTTCGCTGTACATTTTGATCACTTGTATATGCAATGGGGTACTATTCAGAGTTAAAGAGGACATCTGGTTATTCGTAACAATGTAGATGAACCTGGGAAACATTATGCTAAGTAAAATAAGGCAGGCACAGAAAAGCAAGTCTTGCATTATCTCACTCATATGTAGAATCTAAGACCTTAAGACCTTTGAAATCACCATGTCAGAGCGTAGAGCAGTGATCACCAGGCATGAAACAGTGGAACAGAGACTGAGTCAGAGGGTACCCAGTTTCCGTTAGAATAAACAAGGACCAGAAAGCTCTTCTACAGCACAGTCACGCTAGTAATAACGATATATTTTGTACTTTAAATGGGTAAAAAGGTCAATCTCAAATGTTCTCACTAAAAATGTGGTGACGGATATGTTAGCCAGCCTGACTGGGGCAAGCATTTCACAGTGGCCCCGACATCAGAAGGTCAGGCTGCAGCTCGGAGCTGCAGTCCGTCCTGGTATCAATGAGTCCCTCACAGAGCTGGGGAAGGGACCTCACCTCACCTTGGGCCGCATCATTCCACTTAAAGGCTCTGCATTGACATTTCCTTGTTCCTAAAGTTGACCCGAGGGTCTCACTGAGATCCTTGCATCTCTCCATCAAAACCACACACCAATACTCTATTTTTCCTCATTTTTTATAAAAAATTGTACTTACTGTAGGGAATCAAAAATGACCACTGATCATCACATCGCGGCATTTCTTCCTGTGAGTC
>RJWT010016782.1:0-19681 GCA_004365215.1 Cuniculus paca | reverse complement strand
AAACATCAGACCACAGCATAATATACACACCTGTGTTTATAGCATCACAATTTGTAATAGCTAAATATTGTAGCTATTACAATAGCTAAAATTTGTAATAGCTAAATAATCCAAATGCTCATCAACTAAAGAGTGGATAAAAAAATATGGTATTTTTATATGCTGGAATACAACTCAGCTATAAAGAAGAATAAACTTGAGACTTGTATAGGTAAATGGATGCAATTTGAGATCATCATACTCTAAGTGAAATAAATCAGATTCACATGTGCAAACATTGTATTGTCTCCGTAGTGTAAGAAGCTGAAAGAGTAAGTAAGGTCCAAAAATGTACAATAGATATTGGGAAATGGAAAGAAACTGTTCAAGATGAAAAGAAACTGAGATGGGGGAAAAGAGAAAAGAAGAAAAGGAAAAGAAAAAATATATATACAATATAGTTATGATAGTTATATTACTAATTTCTATTAGTTCCTTGAAAGGAAAGTTTTGTGCTTATATTGTTTGATCAATTTTTCATGCCTGTATCTTATAATCTGAGCAACTACTTTGAAGATAACAATACACAATGTATTAACCATTGTTACTCTCCTACTGTCTTGTTTTGAAATTTTATATCATTGTTTTTATTGTTTTTTCCTTAAAATAAAAAAATAAATTTAGCTGCATTAAACTTAAAAATTTCTGTTCCTTAAAATACCTCAAAAAGTGATGGAAAAAAAAAAGAAGTCACAGTGTAGGGGAAGTATTTGCAGTAAGACATAAACTTGCAAAGATTAATTAACTATAATAGGTAGTGAATTCCTAAGAATTAATGAGAAAAGAGGACAAAAGTTGAAAATAGACATCTAACAGAAAAGGCTATACAAGTAACCAACAGACATGAAGAGATGCTCATTGTTGGTGATGAAGAAAATGCAAATTAAACATGGTAGAAGAGACTATTTCACACCCACTAGAGTAGCAGATACTAAATGTATACTTGGTCGAGCACAGACAACTGATTACAGGGAGGGGAATGGTTTATAAGGGCAAAACTACAAGCCAGGAAATCTCATTCGTGTCACCCATTTGGCTTTCAGTCATCTTATAGAGAAACATTCTGTTGCTTTAATTTCCCCCACTTTGTTCCTTTCCTTTTCCCAGTTGGTGACTCCTTGGGCTTTTTGTGGGCACTCCATTATTTTAGTTCATTTTTAGAGTACCTAGCACAAAAATTTCCATCATTCACTCTAAGGCACTTTCCATTCATGTCCCAGTGTCTTTTGTTCAGTGGATCACACACAAAATTTTTCCAAAGTTTGCTTCATTGAACCTATTTTTCCATTTCTGGGAATCTATGTGCATCTAATGGGAAAAATGAAGCGGCATGTTCAGAGATGCATTTGGCTACCATGCAACCCTGCTGATTTACATCCATTGGTAAACAGAGACTCTCCTTAAACAAACAAACAAACAAACAAACAAAAAACCTTTGCTTGACGTGTTTGTTTTCTAAAGAACTCTCAGGCAAAAATTGTTTCATATACTTTTATACCTTCTTTGAAGCTGTTTACTTGCAGTTTTCTAATCTAAGTATCTCTAATCCCAGCATGCAAGCAAGAGGAACCCCAAAGACCTACAGCGTTCCTTCCTCCATCACCCACGTCCCTCACCCTTCTCTACTCTCCACACCTGCTCCCTGAGCTAATATTCTCTACACTGCAACCTTATTTGAGAAATGCTCTGTGTGAAAGCAGAGGGTGTGGAAATAGCAGGTGACTCCATTTCAGCAGTTTGGTGGCCAGAGAAGAATTATTGCTTCCTTCACTTTGTGGCTCTGGTAAGTGCCCAAGAGGTGTAGTCAAAAAATCAACACATTAGTAATCCAGCAGGACTGATTCCAGCTGTTTAACATGGCCCAGCTCAAATGTCACATCTTCGGTGATGCCTTCCTTGACCCTCTGCCTCTCCTCTTCAGTTTCACTGAGTCCTCTGTGCCTCCATAGCCCTTTGTTCAAACTAATAGTGTAGCATTGATCACTCCCTACCATTTACCTTTTTGGATATAGTGTTTGAGTATGACAGAAGGGTAAGAGAACTGACTTCCAAGGAGGACAAATCTGGGTGCTCTTGTTACTATGCTATCTTCAGGTTTATGACTCTGGGCCTCAGTTTTCTTATCTTTAAGAGAGACTATGAGATTATATAATTGAGAACCGATCATGTGTATAGCACACATCCTTACCTCCAGCAAATATTTAAGAAATGTCTTTTCCCTTGCTGCTTGGATATGGACCTGTCTACCTCTCCCACCAGACCAGGAAGTACTCTAGAGAAACACCTTGACTTACTAACATTTCTATCCCCCACCATTCACATGGCACCCAATACAGATGTTTAGTACAAGTATGTTGGCTGCTGGATAAAAGGAATGACATAGCTATCTCCAGAAAACTTGGCCCAACATCTTGGCAAGACACGTGGGCTTCAAAGTTGGTTTGTTACATTCTTTTATGGAAACCTTTGATTTGAGCATGATGAAGGGAGATGAGGCAACCTAATTAAAGCCACAGTTTTCATTCAAACCCATGTTTGAATGATTACTCTTTGCTGAGTTGAAGTTATAATTTAAAGGAAACAGGTTTGCTGGTTGGGAAAACATTTAAGCTAGAACTCAGAGGTATTTGGGGACAGTTTTGACTATAATCAAGCTGCTCCCTAGGGAATGATCTCAAGAGCAAAGGTTCTTAGCTTTCTGTGGGAAGGCACATGCCTGTGGCTGAGAGGGGAAAAAAAAGTAACTTGGCAGGTATTGCAAAGTTTTAAAGTTTTTTGAGTATATGTATTAATTCCATATCACCACATTCAGCTTCAAGCTAATATTTTATGTGAACTATCCCCTAGTGTACTTAAATACAAATGGTGTGACCAAGATAAGTTGATGAAAAATCCCCTTGTAAGACATCTGTCATATAGATACTCCATGTTGGTGACTTGTGAATACTTTGCACTTTTGGACATGTTTTATTTTTGACTGTTTTCTCCATCACACCTTCTAGATCAGTTCCTAGTTTAGAGCTCTCTTAAAAATCTGGCATTCCCTATTTTCTCAATCCAGTCAGTACTCACGAGTCAGGTGCTGTTCTACGTGTTGTGGAAGTGGTAGAGAACAAGATGGACAACCTTGCTGCTCTCAGAGAGCTTACAGTTTAGTGTACCTGTGCACTGCATTTACTTACACCTACTTTTGGTGTCTTAGCTCTCATTTCTGCATCTTTAGCCTGTCTGTCTGTCTGTCTGTCTGTCTGTCTGTAAATTCCATTAGGGGCATCTGGTATACTGTATTTTGTTACTGGAGGCTTTTGACTTCTCTTTTTCACCTGAGGGCTTATTTATCCTTTAAAGCTATTATATGGTCATAAACTTTGAAAACCAGGTGATCTTTGAGTCCATGTGGTCTGGCAAAAAGCTATGGAGATGTACTGAGTTGTCTAATTATGTGGTGACGCTTGGTAGGTGGAGCCCGGTATTAATTCCCAGTACTTTGCTTTAATTTCCACCACACTGGTGCCTGATTTCCCATCTCTTGCTTATTTTGATGTAAATGTCTTTTATTCAGCACACATTTATGGATTCCACATTCACGCCAGGCCACCAAGGTGACACAGATGAAGACTCAGGAAAATGGCAGTTCTTCTTCTCTGAGTATATTCCTCTCACTTTACTCAAGATTTCTTCAGTTTCTTTTTGGTTCCTAATATAGCCACACAAAATTTCTGTTTTAAAAATTTCATACATTTCAAATTTAAAATTTTACTTGTATTTTTATTGATAGATACTTCTTTAATAGAGAGGGTATTCTAATATTATTCTATGTTGTACATAGATTTATATAAGTAAATCCTGTTTAATTAAATTTTCATATGGATTGAGCCTAAATTTTTAATTTCAGACAATCACTTTTCACCTTTTCCAGAAAATATAGATGAAATTCCTTCTGACCATTAAGTGGCACATGGGGAAATGGCAATGGTTTGAACTCTGGTGACATATTGGATTTCCCTGGAAGAACTTTTTAAGAACACTCATGGTATGACACATCCTGAAATTCATAATGCCTGAGTAGGGGTGAGACATTGGTCTGAGTAAAGACACTTCCACAGGATTTTAGCCTGTGGAGGAAGAATTACTGGTCTTATAGGACAAATGTTATTTTCTTTCACCTCTTTGGGTAACAATTTTATTTTTTATATTATCTCGTTTCATGCAGTTTAAACCATGGTTGCATATCATTTACCAAAGGTGACATAATTTTCAAACTTTCATTAAATGTATTAAACTCCAAATATTAATACTCCTAGATTGGTTAGTCAGCTTTCCTATTGTTAGGAAAAAATACCTGACACCCACTACTAAAGGAGGAGAGGTTTATGTTTGGCCTATGATTTCAGTCTATGATCAACTGTCTCTAAGGCAAAAACATGGAAGAAGGGCATGGCAGAGGGAAGATGCTCACTCCATGACAGCCAGGAAGCAGAGAGCAAAGAGAGGAGTCAGGGAAGGAGATGAATCTTCCAAAGGTACTCCCCTACTAACATGCATCTTCTAATAATTAGCCATGAACGCATAAATGGATCAATTCACTAATGATCCAATCATCTAGAAGTTCCACTTCTGAATACGTGAGACATTGGGGGGACATCCTAAACCTAAGCCACAATAGACCTAGCATGTCCCCCAAAGGGTTGTGTGTCAAAGACTGAGTAGCAAGCCTGTGACACTATTGGAAGATGGTGAAAACTGTAAGACATGGAGCCTACTGGGAGACATGGAAGTCTCCAGGAGCTGCCATAAAAGGCAATAATGGACCCACTCCCTTCCTCTCTGCCATTTAAACCTGGTTATAAGAGGGACAGGCCTCTTCTACCCTGTGCTCCTGCTTCACCACATGACCATGGACAGGAGCCCTCACAACTATGAGTCAAAGTAAGTTGATTTGTTTTCTGTCTTATAAGTTGATTTATTTCAGATTATTTGTTACAGTAACAGAAAGGTGATTACCACAAACCTCTAAATCAGTACCTTTATTTTTCACTATTTCCACACCTTGAATTGTTAACTTTTCTCCCAGAGCTCCATTTCTAGGGTTCTTAATGTTCACACTACTCAAATCCCGTGCAGATGAAGATGTGCTTTCTCCACATTTGGGTTTCCACGTTTTATTTACTCTCCCTGTCCCCAAAGCTCTCTTTTCTGTTTGACTTTTTTTTTTCTATCTCAGGTTCTGTGTCACTGCTCTTTTCATAAACGTGAAATGTGAGTTTCCAACAAAGAGCTATTATTTTTATTGTTTTCCCTTTCATTAACTTTCTTGAAATTGTTCTACTATCTTAACTTTTCTCTTGTTAAAATTGATTTCTTTTCAAGTCAGGATTTTGGTCTCTGGGGCTTTGATAAACTAAAAGAAGTAGCCTTCTAATTTCCTATATGGCTTTCATGCTTCATCTAATGTTTATGGCCAATAGTTTTATATTTTTTCCTATTTGAAAACCTAAATACATAATCACCTATTTGCTCTCTTTGGTCTCATCAGAAACCCTTCTTGCTGTCATGTTTTATTCTGACCTACTAAGTAGCTCATCTCTTTGTGTGAAATTCTTATGACTACCCCAGCTGTACAGAGGACATATAACTCCTTTTTATTCCTACATTTTAAGTGCTAGAATACATTTAGCTCTTTCTACCCATCATCATAGATATCACTCAGAATCATATTTTTCTCATGCAAATCCCTCTTCTGTAATTTCAGTGGGACTGCCAATATGTTACCCTGTCTAATTATGCCATACAATTGCGTTTATTAACTGCTTCCTTCATGCTTTAAGTGAGTGCCAGGATTTGAATATTCTCATCAAAAGTGATGTTGAAATTTAATTTCCATTGTGAGATATTGAGAGGTAGGACAAGGTGGGACCATTTAGAAGTGGTTTGGTCCTAAGGACTCTGCTTTTATGAATGAACCCATTCATGGATTAATAGGTTATTGATAGAGTGGTTTTGTTATAAAGGTGACATAATTTATAAAATTAATTTCACTGAGAAAAGATGCATTCTGATGTAAACTGGACATGGAAACTAACAGAACAGAGACCCTCACTCTTACCTCTCTGGCATTCTTGGTCTGTCTTGTCATGTGATGATGCGACAAGAGGCCGTCCATCCAAAGCTGAGATGTCGCTATCACTACACTTTTGGGCTTCCCAGCTTTCAGAACCAGGATATAAATAAATCTGAATTGTAAATGAATTACCGAGTCTCAGGTATTTTATTATAGCCATAGAAAACTGGCTCATACAGTGAGCTTAGTGTCCAAAATTGTTTAGGTGTACCTCTACATCCTTCTCCTGTGAGTGTAGCCCCTTTCTTTGATGGACACAATTTCTGTGAACAAGTTTTCTGTGTTGCTCTGGGTGTCACTACTAAGTCCTAAACACAGGTAGTTTTAATTAATGCATATTGAGGCTTGGGCACATCCTACAGGCCTGGATTACCAGTATGGAAGAAGACACTACCTTTCATCTTATCCATGTCATTGTGTTCTTTATTTGCACTTACTTGGATTTCCTTCAATCAGTTTGGTTTTACAGTTTATCTTTCTCCTGCTGTTGGTCTGTGTTGCTCTATTGATGATTGCTTTCCATGTGAAATTAGTGGGCTGGCTGCCACTAACTCCCAGCTGCATAAACTACTTCATGCTCGGAGCCTAGCATCCTTGTGCCCTTACACATTATTTTTCTTGCTCACCCTACTCAGAACTGCCAATATATCAGTTGCCTCAGACTTTTTCTGCTTTTCTTCACTAGCATATGGTATCTGAACTGGTGAGACTCAGCTTCATTTCACTAAGCAAAGAGGCATTCTGATGTCAACTGAACATGGAAACTAACAGAACAGAGACTCCCAGACCCCCACTCTTATTTATTCAACTTAGTTTTCTTGAACAGTTGATCAGTGCCAGAGACTTTGCTAGCACGCATGGAAGTTATAAATATGGATATTAGCTCTGAGTGCAAGGAACTTTCAAACTAATGTATACCAATAATTAATGTATGCCAGTAAACACACTTGCACTATTTGAAAAGGTAGAATAATCTAGCACTGAAGAGGTAAAGTTTTGACATCAGACCAGCTGAGATGTGGAACTCAGAACCCATGAGCAGCATGACATGGGGCAAGTTTCTTAATGTTTCTAGTCTTCTCCTTCTTATCTATAAAATGATTGTAAATGATAGTTCTTACAACATAAGATCATGAGGATTAAGAAAATTAGTAGAACTTATGCACTCACCAAATATTGATTTGAAGAATGATAATGCTGTGAAAAGGCTTCATTGGAAATATGATGGGAGAGTGATTTCCAATCATGTGAAATGTTTTCTAGAAATAAGGTGTATATTTAAATAAAAATTTATTACAATGAAAGACATATTGCCATTAATCACCATCAAAAAACTCCCCCTTGCTTCCAACATACTTATCCCATTGTTCTTGCCACTTTCTGAAACAGTTCTGGAAGTCCTCTTTCCTGACTGTCTTAATTATGTAGTTGTGGCCGTCTTGATGCCCTGAATCAATTAAAAATTATTTACCTTTCATGGTCATTTTGACTTAGGGGAAGAGCCAGAGTTGCATGGTGCCAGATCCGGTGAATAAGGTAGATGAGGATATGCAGTAATGCTTTTACAAGCCTACTTTTCCCTTGGATGGCACCCAGGAATAACATTCACATTTTTTTTTTATCACAATGCTTACAAAAGAAGACTTCCAGAACTGCTTCAGAAAGTAGCAAGAATAATGGGATAAGTGTAGTTGAAGTAAGGGCAGGTGTTTGAGGTGTGTAATTGGCAATGGTCTTTCACTCTAATAAATTTTTTTTCAGCGGAGGTTAAGAGTAGGACAATTTATTGGGGAATAAGAATAGGGAATAGGAGTGGGACTAGGGATGGCTCTTGAGAGACAAGAGAAGTCCCGAGTGGGTTGCTTAAAATTTTAAATATTTACTGTATTTTTTGGTCATGCCTTGTATATGACTGAACCAGAAAAATCTATAATAGGTCATGGTGAATGAGGGAGAGAAAATATTAAAAGTCATTTCAACAGAAGAAAATATTTACTATAATGCTTGTCACTTGTCCACACAAAGGACCATAATATATGAGATAGAGGCGACCCCAAACTTCCAAAATTATCTAAGAAGACTTTCCACTAACATATAAGGCAGAGAGGACTGCAGAATGAGAGGGAGAAAAAAATAAATTTTAACTAGTTCTGTTTCTGTTTTTTGTTGTCAGACACATAAGTATGTAGTTTAAGATCTTAATGAAAGAGCAAAGCAACTCAGTGCTATGACACCTGAGTCTAGCAGCTGTGTGTGAATGACCTGCAGAAAGAAAAGCAATACTCCTTGTCCAAGCAAGCTAGACATGGCTGTGTTGTGTTCTGTAGACACTCAGGGCTGGATTTGCACAGTCATTGCCAAAAAAGCACACCACACCCACATATCAAAACAAACATGATATCCAGGGGAGGAAAATCAAGGTTTCAGTTGTTTCTTTTCTTCCCTCACCAAATCCCAAGAATCCAGTGAGTTTTAATAACACTTCTAAAATGTCAGGAGAAAAAAAAGTCTTACTTTTAGAAAGATTGGAACAACCAAGGGGGTCTTTTGTGGCGTCTAATTTCATTTTGGTGCCCTTAGGGATGGTAAGGATGCAGGTGTGCCTTGCTTTAAGAAAACGCAATGAAAAAATTCAAGCGTGGGATAGAGACTCTGGGAGATGATTATTCATATTATAATGTGGGTTTTAAATTTTATCTGAATTACAAGATTGCTTCAAAAGAGCAGCCCCTTCCTTATGAATCAGTGTTCATTTTTAGATTGCTAATTTGGCAGAGCTGGGAAGAGAGTGCTGAGAAACTTAGTATTTAAGAATTAAATAAGTATTTTTATAAATGGAAGGTACATTGAATACAAAGGTTAAGCATTTGTGAAGTGCTGGGGATCACCGAGGAAGGAAATGATATTCATTAAGTATGATGTATAAGGCATTTTACATATGAGATAGAGACCAAATTTGCTAAATCATAATTCATATTTTACATCATTCTTTCTTTTTCTCTGCCTTAGTCAGTTTAGCTTCTTTCTTCACCTTCCCTGTAAGAAAAGATCTGGATTTGTGACCAGGTCCTTATCATTTATAAAACCAGAATCAGAGAAAGTGGGTAGAGAAAGTCAAGACTGGATGGTTTAGGAGGTTAGTGAGGAAGGAATAAGCAAACAAGAGGGTACAATATTAATGACAACTTGGCAAAAGTATATACTGTGGAGGACTTGGGTGGGTACTAAGATGCTATGGATTATGAGAACACAGGAATTTTAAGAAGCAGTTTTTTAAGTTATGAATTGCATTTCCTTTTTGTTCTTTGAGAGTTACAAAGAAAGATCAATTGCTTTTGAATCTTAGACTGGGCTCCTTTCAAAGTGAAAATGCCTTGACATTGTGCAATAGGAAGTGCAAAGACTGACTTGATCTCATTTAATCCTTCAGTGACTGTATGAAGTGGGCCTTTCATTTTCATCATGCAAACGAGGAGACCAAGTTGCGCAGGTGTTTCAGAGCAGTGCTTATATTCCCCAGCCACTGTATGCCAGAAGCTGACTTTAAAAATAGGCCTATTTGATTACAAAGAAGTCATGAACGATATAGAATTTGATTGTGTTTTTTAAACCAAATATGAGTCTTTGAATTTCAATAAGGAGTTTTAAACCAATTATGTTTATTGTTAAACTGTTGTGCTCGTTCTTTTATAACCTTCTTATGTTATTTTCATGTACTTGTGTTAACTATCTTCCTTATTTTCTGTATTTTTTTTCTTTTCTATATGGAATGAACTTTAAAAACGTTTTTCTCAAGTCATTGAGGGAGTATTAATCCTCTTTAAATACAGCTGGTAGTTAGCTCTGAATTATTCAAAAGTATTTTTTATGATACACTATTTTTTTCTGGTAAATGAAGTCAAATATGTATGGATTTTGATTATGTTCTGGAAAATATTTTAACATGCTTTTTCTCCCATGCCTACCTCACATCTTGCCTTGCTCCTCTTCAGTTTGTGTAATTCTATGAATTCGTAAGTTTTATCTTTTATCTATATTCTCTGTTAGTAATCCACTAAAAATATTTGTGCTCAGATTTTTATCAACTGTAATACTCAATTAAGCTACATAAATGTGTTGCCATGTTCTGGCAATAGGTTGCTTGGCAATCAAATGACTGTCCTTTCTCACTGTTGTACTTCCAAGTATTTGATGTATCTTAATGAGGTCTTCAGGGGAAGGGTGGGCAGATGAGGAAGAAATGCAATAGATCTAAATGTATACCTTTCATAAGAGGAAGCTACTGTATTAATAATCAATAGATAATAAGATCTTATTATAACAAACAGGCTAAAATATTTAAAAGGTGTTTCTGGGGAGGATGATAGGGGTGAGACAGAAGCTACGGTTTCAATTTCATATTTTTAATATGGTTATGTTTTTTAAAATTGATTAGATTTTAAAAGTAGTTCTGTGAATAAATTAAAAACATATATATAGTCTTAGTCTAAAAAGAAATATAAATGTGGAAGAATATATATGACCAGGCTACTTTTTCCTTTCCTTTCAAAGAAGTGTAAGATCCTCCAGTCTGAGAGTAAATAAGAAATAGAGAATGCAAGAATGTCATCAAAAATACGCTCTTCAGCCTGCCCCACTTCTACCCTGGCCTGAATTACAGGGAGTGACCATAGCATCCCCAGACTAATTTGAAGATATAAACACGGAGGAGTCCTGTGTCCTAATTCTGTTGGGGAATTTGAGAAACAGCAGGTCCCTAGATTCTTTGTGTCCATCTGAGTAAGGCATATGATAGTAGCAGTTTCAGGTTCCAAGGCAAACAGACCTAAGGCAGACCACAGAGGGGTGGAAAGGTGAAAAATTCTTTCATGCGATTCACCTTGTCCAGACCTAAGACTGATGCTAAAAGACTTGGAGAGTGGAGACACCATATTAGTTGTATGATGTGATCCATAGAACCAGGGGACAGATGAGGATAAGCCATCTCTGAGTGACGAGCATAGTGAAGCGATGATGACTAAGGAATGGATATAACGGTATACATTCAGGAGATGCCTGTGTGGAACAAGTCATCACCAAGGTCAAGAGATGCCCCCAGTGAGATGCTGCTATGCAAAGTATCCCGGATTTTGCTGACTTCTCCCCACCACCCTTTGAGAGAGAATTATAGAGGAAATACTTAACTGAACTTGTCAGAACTCTTAGTTATAAACAAAGAAACCTATTCTGATTAACATCATCTGAAAAGGAATTTGCGGGAAGGATACCAGAACGTCTTTAGAATCAATGGGCTCCGAAAAAGGGTTGAACCATCTTCATCCAAAAACCGCAGCACGGGAAGCATCTGGTTAGATGATGATGACACTACTATTGGCATCACCACAGTAAGAAATGGACACAGAACATCACTGCAGTCAACCTTCATCACTTCCAGAATAGTGCTTTGGATGCTACTGCTGCTGTTGTTGCCAGAATAAATTTTTCAGGGCCCCTCACTTCCTACTCACTGCTGATTCAATGACTTGGGTAGGACTATTTTCTTGGCCAATGTCAGTCATGTCCCCACACTGAAGCTGCTTGGGGGCAGAGGTTGGCCTATCTTGGGCTTTGATATTGATGGGATGGGCACTGTTCCTATTTGTCATGGTATTTCTCATGTCTCATACCACCCACACGAGGATGGTTCACACTGACATAGTCAAAAAGGACAGTGTCCAACACTGTGGACTTAGAATATCTGGAAGCAAACTCATTCTACCTGGGACTTAATAGTTTTAAGTCTGGAAGAAATGAGAGTTTAAGGAACAGTCTAACTTCAATCACAGAAAAAGATACATTTAAATTTTCACACACTTGAGCTTTAGCTTCAGAGATTTCTATCTGGTTCATTCAGAACGATAAATCACACTGACTGTCAAATGTAACCAGCACAACCACTCTGGGTTGAAGTAGTACCCCATTTCGAAGCCAGGAATCTGGAGCTCAAGGAAGTTAAGTGACTTTCATACTAGCTGTTGGCAGAGCAAAGATTAAATCTTGAATCTTTAGTCCATGCAGTCCCAAACCCTCTCTACTACATTGTGATTTAGTCTCAAGATATTGGGGCCAGATGGTTACTAAATTAGCCAATTCTGTATCATTTTTCTGAAATCCTGTCCTTAATGTGGTATTATTTTCTCCTTTCATTATGCCTTAAAGGTAGGGGGGAGGTCTGTGCACATGTCTGAAATGCTGCATGTTTCCTCTGAGAACAATACTGACATTTAATAAACCCAGCAGAATTCACCCTTCTTAGGTTATAGTGTCACCAGAGGAACAAAATTAGTCAAAAACAAAGAATAAGGTGCTCTTCGCCTGGTCACCATATTTATTCGATTAGTTCTTCACACCTCTTCCTTTCCCTTGAATTCCATGAGTATTCGTAAGAAAGAAAGAGAAGAGAAAGGCACTCTCCAGGCAACCTTGTCTCTTACACTTCACCCTGACTATACTAGGAGGCATCATGGATCCCCATACTTTTACTTCCTCTTAGCTGAGCCAAGCACTTAGGAAGCAGGAAATGTTTAAGACCAGAACTGTAGTACATGTAAGTGAGAAACATATCTGTTTTCCATTAAGCAGATTAACTTCTCTGTTGGGGTTTCTGTTAAAGGACTAGGTCAAGGGGCTGCTTGGGGCAGACTGGTGCCTCCTCTGACTGGGTGGGCACTGCCTCATCCCAGCTCCACCTCTGCAGCAAACCAACCTTTCTCTAATAGAGTCAGGTTGATCAAATGCCCTGCTTTAAGAAGTGAAGCAATAGGGTAATAATGGTGTGTCTTTGATTTAAGGATGTTAGAAGAAGGGTGCATTGTACTCATGTATTTTACAGCTATTCAATGAGTCTGATATCCCATGTTGAATTGCAAACTATATTTTATGGCAAAACTAGCATTTTATCTTTTTCTTTCATAAGGTGGCTAGTGCCTTACATGGGGTCACCTGTAGTCACATTTGATGAATGGAAGGATGAAAACTCTGAGGACAGAAACAGATGCGAATCCACAGTCCAGCAAACGATTTGTAGTAAATTCTAATAGTGCAATGAAGAATGCAGATGCAAAGTGATTGATGAGTAGTTGCAACTATCAATTTATTCTCAACTTTCTTCCCTCCTTCTTTCAAACTTTTATGATTGTTACTTTCAAACAAACTCAAAAGTAGAGGGAATTTTCCAACAAGCCTCCCTGCATCTATCACCTGTCTTTGCTAGTCATCCGTCCCCTCCCCTGAAATTCTCAATTCTTCTTCTTTTACTCCCGCCTTTTTGGGGTGTTTTAAATCAAAGTAGATATTGTATCATTCCACTCACAATTATTTTAGTATATATCACAAACAAAAGAGAGCTGTTAAAAGCTACATCCATGAAACAATTTCACTTGTCCCACAATTAACAACTTGTCCATGATACCAATTAGTACTCAATTTGTGTAAAGTTTCTTCTTTAATGTTAATTTATGGCTTTAGACTTAGGTTTTCCTGCTCTGTGAGAGGTACCTACAATGAATGTAAACATCATATATCACAAACATGAACAAAAATAGTAACAATAATAATGTAAATGGGGAAAGAGGATCTAGAGTCAAAGGGAGGGAGGGGAAGGGAATAAAAAGAGTCAAGATGTATCATACTCATGCTTACTCCTTCAAATGAATATAAACTTCAGGCACTGCAAATATGTACTAATGCTCTGCCTTCCAAATTCCAGCCGAGTATTTAAAATTGCTGAGTGAATAATTTACATCTCCACTAATCCACTGAAGACTATTTAATAAGAACTTAAAATGTGACTGGTGTTATGGAAGGTAAATGAGACTGACAACAGCCTTGCCATGGAGGCTGGATGTCCCTCTAATGCTTCACACTCACCATGATAGAATCAATCTCACCATCTTGCCTCTGAAAGCAGATTTCCTTAAGGTCCTGCCACTGTGACCCAGTGACATGCCCATACTCCATACCTGCCAGGATTGATGACTGTTGTTTTTTTTTTCCTTCTGCGTATGTGAGTTTCAAATTTAGCTGATTTTATTCTGGAATGATTTTTTTTCCCCTAAGATGGTAGGTTTCTGGGATGAAATAAGTCAAATAAACTGTACCAAAGTATATGTAGGCCATACTTTCTTTGCTAGGGTGAACTGAGAAGTAGGTTTCAGGAGCTTGGAGGGTATACAGTCAGGTATGGTATCAGGCGAGGTTCACATAAGGTAGACTCAGTGGATGGAGCCCAGTCATAACTAGAAAACAGTGTTGGTTGTGGCAAATAGGGTGTAGGGAAAAAGAGGAAAAAATGGGACTAGAAATGCTGAAAGTGACATAGGGCAAGGAGGAGGAATCAACCACTTGACCCATTTAGAATATCAGTTAAGAGTGAAGAATCGGTTTGATCATTTCCTTTACTTTTTGCCATTATTGTGCAACAAGTCACTACAAATTTAGTGACTTCAAATAAAACTCATGTATCAACTCACATTTCTACAGGTCAGAAATTCAGGCTGTCCAGTTTGTTTTCCTGCTCTCGGTCTTGTAAAGCTGACAAGGTGTTGGCCAGCTAGAGATCTTATTTAGAAGTTGGGGAAATTGGCTATCATTTTTATTTCTTCTTTAGGTTACCAGCTAGAGAAAAAGACTGTCTTCAAAACATGGAGAAGATTCTACTCTCTCTGCACTATTCTCCACCATACTAACAGAGAACCCAGCCTCTTTACCTGTTTCCTAAGTGAGAGCAATGGTGTAGAGTTGCCTTACTTAACATAAAAGCTTATGCTGTTTATTAAAAAAGGTAAACACACAGAATCTTTTATAGGCTTGAAAAGATTGATGCTTCTGTGTGTATGTGTATGCTTTTGTTTAAATTCTTGTAACTTCATGACCTCATCATTGAAAATTGAGATGCTAAAACCCCTTGCCTTTTTTCATTGATCTCCAGGCCATCTGGGATATTTAGTACATTTAACACATGATCACTTCAACAATAAACTGTCTAGCTGGTTTTGGGGAAAGCTTTTTTATTTATTTTACAAAAAGAATTAAAAACAAGTCTTTTACTCTTTTGCATCACTATATATAGCACAGGCTTCCTTATTCTCCACTATTTTCTAAAAGAATTTATGAATTTGGTAATTCTAATTTTTATTTCTGAGGTTAACATTTGAAAATTAGGATTTTCACCAGGCTGAATGAATATTTATAATAATAAATATATGTGACAAAATATTTACTATAATAGATATATGTGACCAAACATTTATAACAATATGGTTAGAAAAATAAAACCACTCATCTTCTTTCCTATCACTGAAGACATTTCTTTTTTTAAAATATGGGATTTCAATCAATGTCTATTTCTTAGCATTTTAGAAAAAACTTCTCCTTAGCTCCATTTGAGGAATCTAAGAGTCTGTCAATATAAGAGGAACTTTGAAAATAATACATTTACTAAAAACAAAATCTGATCCATGTACCTTGAAAATTAATGTCAATCTTTGATCAGTATACTAGAAGACTAGTCAAAGCAGACCTCATGGGTGTTTAAAGGTAACATTCACAGTGTCCAATATGTCAAAAGACAAAGTTACAACAATATCCATCTAAGTATCAAATTGGCTTTTATTTGTGACTCTAGAATCTCCCAACACCTCATCCTCGAAAATAAAAAAGTGTGCCAATTAACTGAGCAGAGGAAATGCTTGAGGAAAATAAAAACAGAGAACAAAAAGCAAATTGGTGGTTTCAAAGTTACCTTCCTTGTTAAGTTAAAGTAGAGGGGACTCCCTTATCTCGCTAGCTACAAATGACTACTCCCTCCCCTCTTCCCTCTCTTTCTCTCTCTCCGAGGTCAGGTAAAAATTAGTTATGGGCTGGTGATGTGAAACTTCAGCATAGGTTTGCTCTGTTGGGCCCAGTGCAAGAGTTCAGTCCAAAGCAATGGACTCCAATGTGTTATTTCTACATAAGACCTTTAGATAATTTAAAATTTATGTTCTGCTTGGCCCAGCACTTGAGTTGACATAAGGGGCTTGGGATGGCTTTAGAGCACCTGCACTTCCAGCATTCCTGTCCTCCTCTTCCCCTGAGCAGATTCAGGTAGGACCCAGCAGTGGTGGTAGAGATGCCTGTAAAATAGCATTCTGGAAATAGTTTTGGGGCAAATGAATAAATGGACAAGGGTAGCATAAAAGCTGGATGACTGAATTATTCTGGAGTGGTTGATTTTTGCCTCATGAAGGCAGCAGGTGATTTTCAGCAAGCAAGAGCAGAACAGCTGCTTCCCATCACCTTCCTGAAAACCCCAGCAGTGAGTGTTGCTGTGACCTCAGTCCTGCTGGCACTTGCTGCACAGGGAGGACGTGCAGGTTCAGAAATCTTGTGAAATAAAGTCAAGAAAGTTTACAGGATGCCTGCAGGGCAGGGGGTACTGAAAAGACCAAATGGGAGTTTATGTAGTGACTGTACCAGCAAAAACTTCCCCTGGTGGCTGGCCGCGAAGTCCAGAATTTGGCTCCTAATGTCATCAGGAGTGACACATGTTATTGATGGCACTGCTTCCTGGAATCTACTCGACTCTGGCACATTTCTCTCTCTGTCTCTGTCTGTCTGTCACTTTCCCCAACTCCTCTGTCTCACACACTCCATTTTTCCCTTGGGGTGGTACCCGGGTGTGGGGAAGGCCACTGTATTTAGGGTCTCCCACGAGGGAGGGACAGCTCTTCCTGTGACAGGCACTTTGATGAATCAGGGTCATGCTCCAAGAACATCGAAAGATGATTCAGCATCAGCATGAGGTACTTTGAGTTTTTTGGCATTTTCTGAGCTACCGGGAAGGGGGACAAAAAGGTGGAAATGAATCACTTCATGTAAATAAAAGTTCAATAGTACTTTTCTGGAGAAAAACAGACACGGCCCCATCATAGAAACGACAGTGTCTGTGCCAGGAGGGAAGTAAGCCGAGAGCAGTATGAACACGCACCAGGTCACCTCCTGGAGTAGTCTGGTCTTGCCCCAGGGGTGGAGTGGGGGAATTATTCAGGCAAGAAATGAACAAGACAAATATGTAGATAAATATCATTATGAGAATCATAATCAAGGGTTGTCAGGAAGGGCAGTGTTAAGAATTTCCTTCCCCCTAGATCTTTCAGAGAAGGTTCTATAATTGCTATTGCTGTTATTATTGTTGTTATTACTGATATTTGCAGAGAAATTTTGCAGAGGCTAGCAACTTAGGGTTTGCTCCTTGTCCCGATAGAGCTGGTGTGAAGCCTTGATTTGTTGAAACTGTTTCCTCACTCAAGCTGTGTAAAACCAAATATTTCAAGAGTTTCTTGGACAGCTTTGGACCTTGTGTGACACCAAAGTCCTAACTGTGAGTTCCTTTGCTCTGACCAGCTATGATCCACACTAATTAGAAAAGGTGCCCACTTTGCAAATTCCCTCATTAGGCAGGCCAGCAGCACTCAGTCTAGTTCTCAATCCAAAAGGCTTCATTGCGTTGCCAGTCTGTGAAATTCAAATAAATCAACTGCACCCACCCATGAGAACTTGGGGACACTTCATCGTTTTGATACTACAAAGCCTGCCTCTGTCAACCCCTGGTTGTTTAGTTTATTCTCAAGGGCAGCTGCCCTTCCCTGCCATATGGCCTTGAATGGTGTGTGACATCCTCCCCTTCCAAGTTGGAAATATACATGAATAATCACCTGCTATTAGTCTTACCTGTTTAATGTCAAGAGATGAGTGTTCTGCAATCTCCTACTACTCAAGGTGGGGAATTCCCTCTTCATCAGTAGGGTGAGTAGGAAATTATCAGTATATGAACACACTTATACTTTCTAGGCATTCTCTAGTGCTTTGCTCATCTATTGGCCAAAGATCTATTCAAGTTTGTGGAGACAATCATCCAAAGATGCATGGTGAGCTGACACACAAGCAGAATAGCACTTACCTTCTGATCTCAAGTTTGGAGGAGCCTCATAATCCAGGCATTAGGTAAGAATCAAGACTTTGAGCTTGTCTAATGAAAACAGTTGACTCCATCTTACTCTGGCTTCAAACACCTGGAATTCCTCACAGTAAAGCAGATCCTTTAAGGCATATACCATATTCTGCAATCAGCTGCTTATTTTATGTCTGGAATCAATAGTTCTTGAGGTCTCTTAGTTGCAATGCTTAAGATAAATTTGATATAGAAATGTCAACATGGAAAATGATGAAAATATTGGTAGAATTACATTAGAATTCAGAAACAAAGTACTACTTTGGGTACTGTCGGTTTAATTAACACACCCATGTTACTAAACAGAGGCTCCTTCACTGACTACAAGTACTGCTTTATATTGGCTTTGTTATTCTTAGAGTCAAAGACACTTGCTTTTCTTTTTCCCATATAGAACCTCAAAGTGCCATCAGCCCATAGAATACTTTTTTTAAACTGATCAATTTGCTGGAGTAATTTACTTAAAATAAGTTTTTCAAAAATATATTTTTCTCTTCATTTTACAAAATGAGTAATGCAAGCTGGGATGTGGAGCTATAAAGTCATTGCAAAAAAAATTACACAGCAAAACTGCTATTTTTGGCTTTAAATCCCTACCAGTTTGCCAACTTGTTGCAAATTATACTTATCAAGGGATCATGCACTTTTTCTGTCTTGTTTCATCTTGAGCCCTAAAATGCTAACAGAGTCCATGAATGGTATTTGATTTAAATAGCATTGCTATTGCTTACTACATCTCCCAACTCTATCTTCAAAAATACACTTCCTTTAATTCCAGCTTTTTAGTGACATAAATTGTATTTATGGGAAAGAAAACCACTACTTAAATTATCTATACTACGTCTCTAACTGGAGTGCTTTGTCAGTTAGGTTATAAAGTCCATGTACTTTCATTAGTTTATATCATAAAAGGATGGATCTATAAATAAGTTAGGAACCACAGGCATTGCTTTCAAATAATTCTTAATGGGAAACTTTAAAAAATATTTAAAATGTGCAAAAATTAATTTCTAAAGAAAGTGATTTTATTTTACTTGCTCCCTATGAAATTTGAGATGTTGAAATTAAACATCCATAATATATAGTACACAGGTGCAGTAACTGGTTTTTTTAAACAGGAGGTATTCAGTGAATATAATTTTGATCATTGAGATTATTAAACAGTCTTAACCTATTTTACACAAAGAGAGGCTCCCTCCAAATAAGGGTTAGATTTATGAAAAGAATGTTATCCAATAGCCAGAAGTCTTTATTGGCCAGAATCCAAAGAAAGCACTTGTCAAATCAGATATGAAGTTCAACAGAGCACATGGTAGGCAGATTTCTGAGATGGCCTGCAGGATTCCCTCAGCCTGACTGGATATGGTGTGTATGTGTGACTGAGGGGACTGTAAAGATGGTGGGACTCCCTTGGTGGGTGAATGGGTTTTGTTCCAAGATGCAGTTGACTTTAAGGTAGGGAGATTATCTATATAGGTTGGACCTCACCA
>RJWT010016781.1:0-19683 GCA_004365215.1 Cuniculus paca | reverse complement strand
TAACTGATCACTAAGGTCTCTGTAATCTTTGATATCATATGATTTTAGAAAACAGTGAATGAGTGATGATAAGATTTCTTTTGGTACTTATTATTTAAATCTAGAATGTCAGCCAGGCATGGTGGCGCATGTCTGTAATCCCAGCACTTGGGAGGCTGAGGTAGGAGGATTGTTGCAAGTTTGAGACCAGCCTGGGCTACAAAGTGAGCCCAAGGCCAGCCTGAACTGCATAATGAGACCCTGTCTCAAAAAGACAAAAAAAAAATCTGAAATGTCCTCCCAAAGTTTCAAGTATTCATGTGTGAGGCCTTTGCAAGGTGACCGAATTATGGAGCACTATAGCTGACTTGCCTTTAGAAGGTAGGATCTGATCAGAAAAGACAGATCACTGGAGGTGTGAACTGCAAGAGTCTTGCTCCCTCTCCAACTCCTCCCTTCTCTCTCTGCTTCCTGATCATTATGACATTAGCAGTTTTCCTCCACCAGTCCCTTCTACCATGTCTTTCTTGCCTTGAAACCACCTGACTGAGAAAATATAAACTAAAATAAACCTCTCTTCCTGAAGTTGTAGGTGTTGTGTATTTTGTTTCAGCGATGACCAGTTGACTAAGATAACAGTGATAGTAAAATACTTTGTGGAAAACATATGTAAACATGTGAATATTTCCTTGGGGAACTTATTCATGTTTCTTGCTTGGAGAATTAAACATTGCCCCTGCTTTGAAGCTCTGTTGATATGAGCAGAAAGCTTCCTTCATGAATGAATATGTTATTTGGATAAAGCCACTCAGTGGAATGAACAATAGGACCAGTGATTCTAAATCTTATCCAAATTACTGATTCTTAGTGTTATACAGAGTGTTGTCCAGTGACCTTGGTCAATCAGCAGAGGTCACAAAGTAAACAAGAAAAAATAATCCACTTGAAGAGAAAAGGATATTAGATTTAATCAAGTTTAAGTGTTTGTTTTTATCTTTCATAAATGATTTGAAGAAAGGAATAGATGTCCTCTAAGTACGGCACTTACATTTAGTTAATAAAATTCTGATGAGTTGAAAGAACTACCTCAACTGTGAAGAGTTGGCAGTCTTCTTAGAGCAAGAGTACTGCAAACCAGGCCAGTGCAATTACGAAGACAGTCACATAGCCTTTGCAGGAGGTTTCCTCTTGGAAAACGAGGTTGAAAGTTCTCAGCGTGAGCCTGAATGTTTCTCTTCTGGCTCCCTAGTTTCTGGGACTAAAGACTTCTAAAGTTTAGAACTAAAGTTAGTTCTGTTTTATGTATAACCTTTTGTTTCAAAGTATGAGACGCTGAGAGGAAGTTGGTTATGTGAGAACCAAGTTGACCTTGGGCAACCACATTCCCCAGTGAAGACTCCATGAAATAAGAATGCTTAGAATACAGTTTGTATGAAATGATTTTTAACAGCCCTTTCCTGGAGTCCCATTCTATGAGTCTCAGAACTTCATTTCTGTTAACATTACTTTTGTAGTGTTTAAAATTGAGAAATTTTGTTCAGTCAGATAAAGATTCTGTGAAGCCTTAAGAATCAACACCACCACCATCGCAGACAGATCCTGGCTCTACCTTACCCTAGGTCTGGGTGCTCTGTATTGTGAATCTTAAGGGTAAGATTCAGCAGTCACCACTTCCCACCACCAATTTCTGTCTTCAGGATACAGAAAGCAAGGTGAGAATCATGACAGTTAATGGCACAAGGAACAACGTCCTTGAAAGCTCACATTGCTGTACCGTGGGAGAAGGCAAAAGTAATTGCAAGGACATTTTGGAAACAGTAAAATGGTTCAGCATAAAACATGAGTTTGATGTATTCATCAAGAAGACCTCAAAAAACTTTTTAAAGGAAACCCAACTGCCATAAAACTCCAGAAAATTCCTTGGTATTATTGGAGACAAAATTTGATGTGTGTCTCTGTTTGAAAAGAAAAGTAATGTGGGGACAGGCCCCAATGGGTTCTAAGGCAAGGCAATAAAATGAAGATTCTATACATTTCACACTTTATTCATGTGCTCAGTATCTATGAATTTGCCAGTAGAGTTACAGGAAGACAAATAGTGGACAAAAGAAGGAAAAGTAAGAACATTCTCTAAAATGTCTTGGCTCCAAGACTACCAAATACTCAGTCTCAAAGGGTTTTCATCCATTTTCTAACCCTCACGCAGGCAACAGTGAGGTATGTTATTGACAATGAGGTTGTACAAGCATGACCTAGACTAACCTCTTTACAACCTTTATATTGTGTTATACAACAGGATTCCACAGTGCATATTTGGAATTGAGGGGTAGAAGGGACTCCAGAAGATAAGAGCCAGCATAAAGTATGATCTTACATTCCCAGATAATCTCAGATAAATGCAATCTCAGATAAATGCAATCTCAGATAAATTCCCAGATAAAACATCTCAGATAAATGCAACTCTCTGCATCACATGATGTCATAGAATGTAAAACATAGAACCACGTCTTTTCACTTACCAAGTAAAGATATTTCCACTCTGGAGGTTGGGCAGAGTGGGGTTCTATCAACCCTACTACTGTTAAAGGTTACCTTTTTACCAATAATTTCAAATATAAATTTTTAACTTGGAATTCCATTTCCGAGGCTTGCTTTTCCTCCAATTGGCTGAATAACTGTAACAATTACTATCAATGTTCAGTACTATTATACATTGTAATTATTGATTGTTTGCATGTTTTGTCTGTATAGAAGATATTCCTTCTAAGTGATGACAATTATGCCCTGAAAAGGCCTATGTTTTAATTTACATACATTTATAAGGTATGAAGTTGTACCAATTATAATAAGTTAATGTTTTTTAAAACTTTGTTTAAAAGACTTAAAATGCAATTTTACCAAATGATCTTTTAACTTTATAAAAAAACCTTGCAACACATATCAGTAAAGATTTTCAGTACACTTAAAACAAGTGCTTTTTTAAATAAAATTGAAGATCTTCCTTCGAGATTCTGTTTTTCTGGATATTTAAGATATTAATGACATACAGACAATAATAACAATAACAAAACAGCAACTTGTAATATTTCTTGAGTTTTTGGCATTGGGATGAATTCTTTAAACTGTTTTATTTATCTAATCTTTATTTACCTCCATTTTAAGAGGTGGTTATGCTTATTCACATTTGAGTTACTTTGACATTATTTTGCTCTAGAATCAAAAATTCTTGGCCAGGGATATAACTCAGTGGCATGGCACCTGGTTGGCAAACATGAGGTCCTTAGTTTGATTCCCAGTACAAAAAAAAAATCCTTAGACTGGTAGTCATTGAGCTTTAAGGATCCATCCTCCATTACTAAGCTCTTTTGAATGTGGTACAGAAAAATGTGTAAGTGTATGTGAAGGTCTAAAAGTGAAGATATATGATGTTCTACAGATACTAAAAAAAAAATTTTGGAGAATTTCTTTGAATCAGATACTCAGAAAAAGTAATTTGCCCCAAATTTTACAAGATGACATGAACTTTGTAGAAGAAACGCAATGCATGGTAGGAGATTTTAGGTAGCATTTATTCCATTTTTGCAGGAACATTAGATGCTATTCTTCAATTAGTAATATGTACAGATTATTGAAGGGAATGCCAATTTTTTCCTTTTGCTCTTTTTCTTTTGTGTTAAATATCATACATGAAATATGACCTCAGCTATTAATCTAAACATTATTCTCATTAGTTTCAAAGCACAGCCATTGCTCCAAAGTATTTTAACAAGTGGCACCCTGCTTCATCTTGGCTCTGCTTTCACATTCAATGCCAAACAAAGCTTGCTACCCACACCCCGCTTCTTTAGGATGCTAAGCCAAAAAGCAAAGCTTGATATCTCCAATTCCAGCTGTGCTTTTATTGTGCTTTACATCAATCAAGGCTTCAAAAAGATTTTCTGAGAGATTTTTCTCAGTTTTCACATCAGAAAGGTTTGCATAAAATCACTGCTCTGTAGGAGGGGAACTGATAAGGAATCTAGGAGGGAAAAAAGTGTATGCAAAGGGAGGCTCTGAGAGAAGGTTGGTGAAACATTATCAATGCCCTAGAAAAAGTTTTCTGATGAAAAAGCCTCACAATTTAAAGTACAGTGGAGTTATTTACAAAAACGTGCAATTTTTAAGTAATTCTAGATTTTTCAATGATCCCTGTGGGTAATAAGGCCAGGTTTTATACATGAGCAGATGAACTCCTTGGAATTTCCCTTACAGGAGTACACTTTTATCCTCCTGAAGCATTCGGGAATCTTGTAGTCCTCTGAAACATGGGCAAGAGAGTGTCCAACTGGAACTGGCCCAGCTAGCACAGGAATTGCCTTGCACCATTCTGTAGGGACTATTTTTAAAATCAGAGCCCAACTTACCATCATTTTCCCTTCCATTTCTACTCAGAATAAGTCTGTTTTCTTCTTGCTCTGTCTTTTTTCTCTCTAAATAATGCATAATGTTGCTTTTAATATATAGCAATCAGACTTTCACAATCATTAGGGATTTTAAGGGGGAAAGGGTCAGTTTTTCCTTTCAAGTGGACTCTAATCACGCTATGGTAAAGCATTGTTTTTAATATCTTTTTTTCCTCTTTTGCACCTCTACTTCCTCATTTCAATCTTCGTCTATTTTTCTCACCTCTCCTTTTCCTTGACTTTGATGTTGAAAGTCCTCTATTAAGGATCTGAAAAAATGTTGTCATCTACCATATATTGAAACTTTTTGTATCTCGAGAATTGTGTGAATATTCAGTATGCACACCACCTTCTCAAAGCATCACCCCATCTAATTATCCCTATTGTACAGATGAGGACAGTGAGTTCTGGGCAAGCAATGCCCATTTGGCAATATTACAAAGTGGGATACCTGCAAAAATGTTCTAAAATTTAAGTTCTTCCTGTTCCACGGATTAAGCCTATCCTTGTACTATGTTAGAGTTCACAGTAAGGAAGAACAAAGACAACCTATTTTTGTAGGCCAAATTCAAGGAGGTATGGCACGAAACTCAGTCTTCTGAGTCTCACTGTGCAGTCAACAAACACGGAGCCCTGTGTGTGAGCACTAATTTTATCACAGTTCAGTATGAAACCAGATAAGTAGTTTGACCACCTTAAGTATCCATGCCAGTTGACACAACTCTTGGTTTATCTACACACTTTTTGATACCTTGTCACACTTATGTTCTATCCACCCACACATGCCACGTAAAGTGAAACCCCTTCACATACTCCTTGCTGCTCATCCTGCTCAGGAAAACTCCCTCGAGGTTGCTGCATTGCCACATCTGCCTTTGCAGAGACAGATGCATTTATAGCATCTTATTGAAGTCTGCGCCGACTGTGCCAGCTCATACCCATTCTCTCCTCCATGCACTGAAGAGACACGGTACATATTATTCTGAAGTACAATTTGGCACAATTCAATTAAAATGTTTCCATGAAAAAAATGTAAGTGCCTTGAGGATATCATTTTTAGACATTTTAGTTTTCTCCTTGGGTTATTAATATGATGCAAAAATTACAGACTTTGAACAAGATGGGCGTGTTCCTTCTAACAGCTCCCCATTACTTTTAAAACTTTCAGTAGTAAATGTTTGCAGTGCATAACGATTCCATTCTACATGGAAAGAGGAATGGAATTAAAACATACAGAGCATGTTTTAATTCTTCTTTGCTTCTCCTTCCCTGCCTTTCCCCCTACTTTGATCTCCTGGTCCCTTTCCCTTTTGCAAAAGATCGATCTTGTTTCCTATTATCATTTATTTTGTTCTTATTTGTACTTTGGGTTTCTTGTATAAGGGAAACCAGGTGATACTTAAGCTTGTGTGTCTGACTGACTTCACTAAGCATTATGGTTTCATGGTGCATCCATTTTCCTATAAATGACTCAAATTTGAAAAAGGTAGAACTGGCAGAAAAGAGATAGAAACTTTCCAAGCTTTGAAATGTTTCTTATTCTGGGTTCAAGACATTTAGTGTGAATTGACCTTCTCCACATTAAGTAAGGTGTGGCTATCTCCATTCTTTGTCAGAATCTAACCCTTTTTTTCGATTGAATCTCTTAATCTGACTTTCATCACCTGAATCATTATATGTTGGTTGATTTAGCCATTCACATGATAAATGTGCTCTTTGTATTTATTTTGTCAGAGAAATGGTTCGATTAATAACTGTAAACAATGAGAACCATAAATAAGAGTTATTTTCAAAGGGTTATTTTCTGATGAGATCCAAGGTTCACAGGCCAATAGCTGGGCAAATGTTGGTACTGAATCAATGAACTCACACACTATCTTTTTAATATAAGTTGTTTTGGTTTTATATAATATATAAGAAAGGCATATTGTAGAACACAGGGTTGCACAACAAATAAAATAAAAATAAAAACTCAGAGATTTTACTTAAATGATCATACTCCACATATCTCTAAACAGATACATTCACACACAAAACACATACCAATATGGTTTTACATTGTAGTACATGAATTAAAACTCTTTTTCATGTACAGGTAAATAGTGCTCAAATTACAAGCTTAACTATAATTTCTCAATTGTTTTTAAAGTTTGAATTCTGAATACAACCATTTTTGATGCTATATTTTTCAATATGTTTTATATTATATATCATGATGTATGTTTTAACATCATGATGTATTATAAATAACAGCAATGGGTAACCTTGGTTGACTGTCCTACTTCTGAAATTGAGAAGCAAAGAGGTATTTTAAGCCATGAATTGGTGATAAGATATATGGGATTGGGTGGAGAGATTGTTTGGAAGCACAATAAATGTGCCAAGGAGACAATTTCAGAGCCTGTAGCAACAATTCAGGTAGAAGAATCTAAAGGTTCATAAATCTAAACGTTCTGACTTCCCACAAAATCAGGTGAGCCATGGTGGGAGAGTAAAAGAAAGTTGAAGGAGAGGAAAAAATCAAATAGCCACTAGCTTTAGAGCTGGATTCCTAGTGGCAGGCTTCTTAACTAGGATTTACTCCTTAGCAGCAGGTACTGCATAGGAGAGGGAACACACGCACACACATTCACACCCTCACACACGCATTCATACGGACACATGATACAGATACACATAACGTAATTCCAAGATATCTATAAAGTTGCTGAAATATTACACACACATATAAATACAGATATAGATATAGATACACATGCAGATACAGATATAGATATAGATACCTCATATACAGTCTAAGAACATAAATGCTGGAAAAATGAGCTTATTGATAAAGTGCAACTAGTGAAATAGGCAGTACACTAGGACAGTGAGTTGTCCTCAAAGTCAGAAGAAGATATTCAAAATCAGAAAGAATGGACTAGCATTGTGAAATTTACAGCTGGATCAAAGAATGAAAGAACTGAGGTACCTTCAAAACTTGAATGAATGCTTGATTGAATAAAGGTAAAAATTCCAATGGGAAGAGTACTAGTGTTTAAAGTAAATGAAAATTTAGGTTTAAACAAGTTCCCTTCATATTTCCTTATCTGCCACTTTAGTTGGGAATTCAACAAATCTAAATATGAACTTATTTATTTGAGCTTTGGCATTCCCTGCACTCTCCTGCATCCCCACCAATAAATGTTGATAATCGTAGTTGCCATTTAGGATTAGTGGATACAGTGTTGGCAAAGCACCCAGGAGTCTTAGGGTGAAAAGCTCCCAGAAGACACAATATACTGTTATTACACTCAGGACCACTCTCTTTCCTATTAGAAGATTGCTTATTTCTCAGCTACCCTCGAGCTCTCACAGTGGCTTCTGGCAGGGCCAGCTGCATTCTACAATCTGGTAAATGTGATAAATGCTAAACTTGCCAATGAGGCAGAAATAGCCAGTCAGGGAATCTTTTTATCACCATGGAAGACTCCAAAAGTGGCAAGGTACATAACTGCTCAGTATTGAGCAAGTAGAGAGGTGTAAACACACTGTTTCATAAAAACTAAGAATCAGAGACAAAAACTCCAAGAGGGTCTGAGAAGCAATGGTAGTCTATGGTTTTTTGCACAAGTCTAAGGATTGAGTCCATTGGGGAAAGAATGCCAGAGCTACACCTGTCTTTTCTGCTACACCCATGGAACCCATTCACACATTCTTCAGAATTACTGTTGGTTGTATATAATAAAGCTCTGTAGTCAGCATTGGGTAAGTAAAAGGAAAAATAAGCAAATCATCTGAAAAATTTTGGCTAAAGTCTCACATTTAGATTACCTTGACCTTTTCAGAAAAAGGTACATTTAATTTTACTCAAAATTTAAAAATGCCTACGAGAAAATATGAAGAAGAATGATAAATTAATGGGAGTTTATTGGAGAGTAAGAGTGAGTGTGTGTGTGTGTGTGTGTGTGTGTGAGATACTGAACCCAGGCCGGGCATACACTAAGCACATGCTGTTCCACTGAGGTACATCCCACAACACTAAATGTAATATTTCAAAAGAACTTATAAGCCTTATTAATTTAACACTATCCCATTTTTGCAAGGTGCTATATAAAAATCAACATACTTTCTCCCAAATCACAAGGGCATTCTTTACCACCTTGCTTGCCAGATAAAATCGAGTGTCAGGAGAGCTAAACATCTGGGTTGGAATACAATAAAACTACCTGGGATGCCACCACCATATGTTGCAACACAACGGCCAGCCCCGCACATCCAGGCTTTGTTTATGCTGTGTATTAATGGACCTAGTCAGGGTAACCAGGCAGCCAACTAGCAGCATATGCTGCTCACATCACAGTTGCCTGACTTCCAGTTCTGTGGGCACTGCATGGCAGGCCCCCCACCCCTCCACCACCACCTAAGCTGTTATATCACCAAGCACTTAATCATACTCTTGAACTCTGAGACTTGCAGCTTACTAGCTTCACAAAGAGACAGGTACATTTTTTGAGTTGATACTGATGTTCTGTAAGAGAATTGAGAAGAAAACATGGGAAGAAGCAATGGAAGACTTATGCATATTGTTCCATGGGCATTGATTTTTGAGACAGTTGTCAGTGATGACTTTCCTATTGGCTCCTTAGTACTTGCAGGATAGACCAAGCTTCCATGTAAAGGCCATCATGAAGATTTTGGCCAGTGTCAAGTGAAATAAAAAGTAGTGAATAGCTTTGAAATAGAGGAGATAGAGACGTGGTCTCTGACTTAGTATTTACAAAGATCATCCCTGCAGTCAGGTGAAGAGACATTGTAGGGGCAGATATCATAGGAACAGATCAAGGTATTGGTAATTACAATATGAAAATGCAAAACCATTTGCAACAGTTAAACTATTGTTTCAGTTCATGCCAGTGAGTATGGGGACCAAGTATGGGAATTAGAGGATTGGAGTGAAGAGGGGAGAAAATATTCAGACAGCTGTGTATCTTTTTCTTTCATCTTGTTCATTAATCCTTTACTCCTCAGTGTTAGTTATACTTAGATGTGTCCTTTTACTGTTTTCATTATCCTTAAAATACCAAGCCCATCCTACACAAATCATTTATGCCTCTTACACTTCCCAGTTGAAAATCCTTTGCTTAAGAGACACTAGGGTAGCCATTATTAATCTCCTGTTGTTATGCTTTAAAGACCTGTACTGCTTGCAGTGGTCCATTCTGAAATGCTATGTTGACTCTATTCTGTTCTGTTTTGCTTTGTTTTGTTTTGTTTTGTTTTGTTCTATTCTCTTTAAAATAAAAAAAATCCTTTGCTTAGCTTAGTTAAACCCTATCTTTAATTTTTCTGGTTCAATTCCTACTACAAAAATAAAATGTTACTTCCTCATTACAATAAATAAATGTATACAGATCCTAATAATATCCAAGTCATTTGTGTCAATTGTTTAAAAATAGTTACTGTAGTCCAGTCTGTAATACCAACATCAACAAAAGTATGCTATTCTCATTTATTCAGAAGTTTAAAAATGATAACAATTCAACATTAACAGAAAGATTTGGGATGCCTCAGATACTGCTTTGCAGCTGGTTTGAGATCATTTATTTTTTGATTTGTTTGACTGTAATGAGAGAATACGAATGGACAATGGTGAGTTGAGACACAGCTCCTGTCCAAAAAAACTGTCAGACTAAAGTAGAAGAAACACTAAAAGAGTAAAGGTGGGATTTTGGGGCTAGAGAAGATGCCAAGTTTTAGAGAAAATTCTCCAAGCTAGGCACAGAGGAATGACATAAATTTGGTAGAAAGGATCTGTCAAACTGGCATCTCCACTGTCTTGCCTCGAAAGCCTGGTATGAAGGTCCAAGGGAGAAAGCAGCAACCCAGAAGCTTCCTGGCTCTATAGAGCCTTTACATCCTGACCACAAGCCTGACACAAGCTTTCAAAGCTTGAATAAGAGGCTGAGACACCATCTGCCAGAGGCAGCCCAAAGCCTAACACACCAGCTGAGCTAGTGAGAGTGGCAGCAGAGATATCACAGTCCTACACCCTGGTGCAGTGCAGAGCAGCACTGCCAGTTACTGCTCTGGGGAAGACTTCAACTACCAACTAGAGTTCCCAACTGAAGTTGCAGCATCCTGGCCGCCCAATTCCAAAGAAAGTGCTTGTTGATTGAAACTCTCTCTGAGAGGCTTGTAGGGATATAAAGGAAGGGGAAAAAAGACTCAGACCTCTGAAGGCAGAGGGACTGGCAGTTCCTGGGCTCTGGGGAAGTCTGCCCATTTTCACGCAGGATAGTAAGGAAGAACATCTGTTATGGATTGAAGGTAGAGTCATTGCTTTTTATTCTTTTTGTTGTTGTCAGGTTTAATTTTTCTTATAGTTGTTTTTAACTCTGGGTACAAGAACAAATCATATTTTTTCAAATAATATGAAGATGAGAACTCTAAGTGGGTATCTAGCATCAAAGGATTTTTCTTTTCTCTCCACTAAATAAAATGCCTCAAACAAGGGTTAGGTGAATCTACACAATTGTTCCACATGTACACACTGCAAGTGTAAGTCTCACTACTCTGTTTTATCTCACTGAAGTCCATTTTCCACAGAGAAGCCATGGTGATCCTTGTAATATGTACGCTAGACCTTATCTTCTCTGTGCTTAGATCTTTTCAGTGACTTTCCATTTCATTAATAGATGAGTGGTTTCCAAGAATCCACAATTGCCAGACTTCACTGCATATGACTTTGCTTCTATATCCTCTTCATTTAACTCACTCTGATCATGAAGCATTGACTTCCTGCTTCTCAAAACAAGATGACTACATTTCAGGCCTACACACTTGTTGACTTTACTTGAGAAGCTTCTCCCCATGCTGTTCTGTGCCTCACTGGCTCACAAGCTGCAATCATTTTTGTAGATGTGACCTTGACAGTCGTTACAAAAATAATAACCACAACAAGCTACCATTACTTCTCAAAAAGGTTCTTCAAAATACTTTTATGCTTTCTCCAAATTCATACTCTGTATTGTGTATTCTGTGTCTCAACCATGTCCTTCCATTGGAATTTAGACTACAGAAGGGTAGGGATATTTATGTTCTTTTCATCTCTTCTCCATCTCCAAAGTCTAAAAGACAAATCCTTGGTAATGGAGGACTCTCAGTAAACCTGTTGAATAAGCTAACATCTTTTCTATCTGACCATAAGGTAAGTCTTCAGTAGATAAGAAAAATATCCCCTTTCTGTGTTGCATGGAGTCTCAGATATATATACAGACCATTCATAAATGCATATATTCTTTGTCTGACCAGACAATGTTTTTCAATCATTGTCCTACCTACACGTTGTCAACTAAAAAATAAAAATTGTCTGTAATTAATTTTTTGTGTCAAAGCTGTATTCATAGTATAAAGAAATAGCTACCTAGTGATGAATTTATCTCTATAACTTTATAGTTAAATCGAGGTTACAACTATCTTAGTTTTTAAAACCTACCTGGTTATTTTATTAGATGCCACCACTTTACAGTGAGAACAGAAACAGCCAGTTGTCAGAAACAATAAATTGTTGAAGAAGAGCAGCAGGTGCTTGTTACGGGATGCCCTAGTTTACTGATTTTCACATTTACAAAGGAAGAGGAATACACTTAAAATTAAATGATATTAAAAATTTTTACCATTACTATTATGTCCTATCATATGAATTATGCCAGTCGTTCTTGTGACACTTCTATGAATTAGTTACAATAATTAATATTTATAATATTAAAACAAATTTGGAATAATCTGCAGTGTGACACATGTCCCATATATAGTTATGAAGAGCATCACCCATCAGATTCCTAAAACAGAGGTTGCCAACTTATGGCCACTGATGCAAATGTGAGCTGAGACCTGTTACTTTAGATAAAATTTATTTTAAAACAGCTCCAACTAAACATTTTCATGTAATCGATGGCTACTTTCAGCACCACAATGATAGAGTTAAATAGCTGTAACAAATACAGCCTGTACTGTGAAGTCTAAATTATTTTCCAATGAGAGGGCTAGAAATGTAGTTCAGTGGCATAAGACTTACATAGCATAGAAGGGACCATGCATGAAATCCCCAATACTGCAAAAAAAAAAAAAGTACTGTATGGTTCTTTACAGGGAAAGAAAAAATGAATCCTGTACTGCACTGTAAATTATATGAGCACAGCTGTGTACTATGTTTTCTCCTGCATTTTCAGTACCTAGAACTTTGCCTGGAATAGACTAGAAACTGCAGAACTTTACTGAAATGAATAAAGCAACCAACATCATATATTTTCTAAATTTGTTTTCTGTAAAAGTATCCTTAAATAAAAATCTTATCATATTGAGGAACTTCCTACTCAAAACACAGTTAAAAATAAAAATGTATATGTATGGTCCATTTTCCAGTCTTGGTAATGATAACACAAAGTCAGTCTTGGTAATGATTAACACAAAGCCAGGGTAACAGTACAACTTTGGTGAATTTCTCATACTCCCCTCCCTCACACTATAACAATTCTATTGTTCTTGTAAAAGGTGAGATGAAACACAGGGGAAGATTTCCATCTTCATTCTCTGTGGATGATGTCCTAATCCACCCACTTAATTTTTCAAGTGACAGAAGGATTTTTCTACTGAAGAGTATTATTTATTCATACGGAGTAATAATGATATTAATAAATGGTGATTACAGTAGTGCTCTTGTGGTGATCTGAAAATTCAGCTGTGTTCTCTCAACTTTCTTTATTCCTAGAAATGATAGATGTTGTACAACTCAGCCAAAAGTTCTGCTGATGATGCAGCAAGCAGAAGGCAGTCTGTTCCACTTCTTCATAGCTGCAATCTCTTAGCCAGTAGAGATTTCTGTTTTTAATTGCTTTAGATTTTTTAATTTTTTGACTAGTGCAGCAAATACATAAGATAGATTTGTTCATATCAGCTGTTTAAACAACTTGATTTTTTTTTCCAGGAATTGATCTCAGGACCTTGTGCTTGCCAGGTAGGCACTTGCCTTAACAAGGTGATCTTTTAAAACTTCATATTCAAGTTAGTCTATGCACTATTTCTAAATATTTTGAAATGGTTAACTGTCAAAAGTTGAGGTCTTTGAAGTTGAAGCAATGTTTCATTTCAAAATTTCTGAAGGCTTCAAAAATCAATAGTGGTTGTTTTCTGTAATCCAGGATCTATCCTTATCTTTCCTGGAATAGCACTTTTGCTTTTGTTGGAAAAATACTTCTCCCTACTCTTGGTCATTCTTTTTGGGCTTGATGCCACAGTAGCTTATGGGAATCAGTTTCTCTATAGTCCATATTAATTCCAGAATTCTACTCTCATGACTACATTAATGATCAGTGATGGCCATGACCTCGATCCAGACATTGAATTACAAGTCTTATATATCAATGGGATTCTTTGAATTGCAAAGTTGTGATAACTCTGCAGCCATACACTGGCATTTTGTAAATTTAGGCAGGATACATATGAAACTAAGGGTGAGTCAGGAATGAAGAGCTACAAAAGATGAGGAAAGCAAAAGGATAACTACTAGGCCTCTAGTTTAAACTGCTGCAGCTAAGTGTGCCTCAAGTTATTTCACTAGACTGTTTATTCTTGCAATGCAATAAATTACTCATTTTAGGTAAGGCAAGTTGGTCTGTGTCTACCATGTGCAACAGAAATCATACTGACACACAGGTTTGTCTGAGGATTTTCCTGTCTGAATAGTTCAAATATTGCAGGCTATCATGTTGGAACTGAACTAAATTTGGGGGCAAAAATATCATTTTAAAATTATATTTTTTCAATTTTCTGAGTTTCTTGAGCTGTTTTATAATGATAAAATATCTGTGTCTGTCTATATTATAGGCTGTGAAAATCAAATTAGCCAGTGAATATGAAAATTATACAGATATTCAAAGTGTTGTGTAAAAGTAACGGTAGATGAAGTTTCTTTGAGAAATATAGATTAATGTTTCATGAATAGAACTAATTACATAGTATTTCTTTATTGGAAAATCATTAGAAAAATAAAAGACTTCTCATTATGGTGTCATTGAGTTTATAAATTTGATCCATATCACAAATTATTAGAGAAGATTTGTTACATGAAAGGAAAAACTGAGAATGTTTTAAGATAGGACCCAGATGAGAATCTTATTCTCTCACTAATTTAAACAAACAAACAAACAAACAAAAACAAACAACTTTTAAGCATTAACTACCAGTTCAAGCATTTAAGATGGCTCCAGGGATTTAGACAGCAAAAGCATTGAAAGTGTGGTTAGGGAAATAGAGAAATACATAAAAATACGAGATAGAATATAATAAGGCAGATGCCATGATAGAAGTAAGAATTAAGTATCACAAAATAGAGAGAGAAAGGATCTATTCTCAGTTGCTCAAAAATTACTGTGGAGACTTTTAGCAACACCTTGACCTTTCAGTTTATCTTAGGGCATAAAAATACATTCTTGGGGAGACAGAGGTGAAGTGCATTCTTCATATTTTAGAAAGAAAGGTAGCTGTGGAGACCAAATAAGCTTTGAGCAACTGGTATAAATGGTCTTGCTAAGGATTTCTTATTTTTCTGGCCTTACATCTAAATTTAGGATGGAGGAGATTAGGTGGTCACCTATGTGCGTTTGAGCTAAAATAGCCTGAATTATGTCTGAAACCCGACCTTACAGATTCTAAACTTTTAATGCTAACAATCTAAGCAGTCCATGAAATGGACTTCAGTACCGAAGAGAAGAAAGTTATAAGATATAGGCACAGGAATGAGTTCCTGACTAAGACTCCAGTAGCTCAGGAAATAATAGCAAGTATTGAAAACTGGGATTGCATCAAACTAAAAAGGTTCTGCAAAGAAGAGTAAATGATTAACAGAGTGAAAAGGTAGGATACACAATGGGAGAAAAAATTTACCAACTACTCTTAGTATCCAGAACATACAAAGAGCTCAAAAAACTTAAAATTAATTAAAAGAAAAATTAATCTAATCAATTAAGGGGCAAATGAACTGAACGGAAACTTCTTAACTGGAATACAAATGGTCAGTTATATAAAAAATGGTCAACATATTTAGTCAGAAGAAAATGCAAACCCAAACTACATTATGAGTCCATTTTACTCTAGTAGAATGGGATCTAGGATACCAAAAATAATAAATGCTGGCAATGATATGCTAGAAAAAGAAGCTTCTACAATTCTAGTGAGAGCATAATCTAGTATAGTCACTATACAAATCAGTAATAAATTTTGTTTCAAAAGTAAAATACAGCTAGTATTTGATATAGTTATACCACTTCTTGTTACATACCTGAAATAATTAAATTCAGGATATTATAAAGATACCTGCCTGTCTATTGTTATCACAGCTTAACTAGCAATAGAATAGTTACAGAATCATCCTAGATGCCCATCAATAGAGGAATAAATAAAAAAATGGTATATATACACAATGAAGTTTTATTCACTTATAAAAAGAATAAAATCACATATTTTGAGGAAAGTGGGTGGAACTGGAGATTACCATGTTAAGTATTATATGTGTCCTTTCATGTGGAATTTAAGGAAAACTACAATAATATGAAAGCACAAAGGAGATTATTAGAGAAGTAGAGCAGAAGCAGCAGGGGGTATTGAAGATCAGGAAAGGATTAAAGAGGGGTGGATGTGATTAAAATATATGTATGAATATGACAAATGAAACAATTTTTTGGATAATGAATATGCATTAATAAAAGAATGGTTTCAATTGTACCCTTCAATACCAAATTACTAAATACTCTAAAGTTACTCCATTTGTGATTAATTTCTTGTTGTATATTTCATTTCTCTGCAGCTAATTTTAAGATTAGTAGACACAGACTCACAAGAAAGATTGGATTAATCTGATAAGCAAATGGGCTATGAGTTGTAGGGTGTGCTATTTGTGCACTTCTCAGATAGAAAAGTATAGTAACTGCCTACTCTATCATGGAATTAGACCTTTGTGTTCCTGCACCACACAAATTTTCTCAGTGGTCAGGAAAGATCATAAAGCTATGATGATACACAAGAAAATACCATAAGTCTGGCCCTAAAACTCCCTTTGTTGGAACATTTTAAACTGTAAGCAACATAGACATGAAGTAAATTATTATTTGTGTTAAAAACATTGGGTCTTTGAAATGGCAAATTTATACACTACCTTTAATTTGTTTGGCAAGATGCTACCACCTTATTCCTATATAATCTTTGGAAATGTTCCTAAACTGGGAATCAGTATTTCTAATCATATTCCATATGTCTTAAACTTTCCAAGCATTCTTCTTCCTCAGTTACCAGCTGTTCATTCTCAGTAAAGTACCCTAAGGAAGCAGACAAGTTTTACACAGAAGATCTTTATTACTTAGTGGCAGTTCAATTTATATGAATTTAATTGAAGTGTTACTCCCCACTTTGGCCATGGATAGAGGTTTCTACTTTTGGCTAGTATGACTCTGACAGTTTTATCACTTTTACAGTGATAAAGAAAAGACAGCAGCACCATTTTGAATTCACACATTAGAACAAAATAAATATAGTAGGTGCTCTTGAAAAGAGAAAGAAAACTTCAGCAGTGAAGTTCAATGAAAGCTTATCTTTTGGAGAAATGTGTTTTCATCTAAGAGGAAAGGTCTCAAACCTTACCCTGGCAGATGAGAGACATGAAGATAATAGATTGCTCAATAGATTTTGGTTAATTGTCCTAAGAATCACAGCTTTTATAGATGGGGTAGTATTTTCTTTAAATGCTTCACTAATTGTATTCGTCATCTGGAAGAAAATAATATGAACAATATACAGGAAGTACAGCAATAGCTCATTATTAAGTGTACAGATGTAAGAGAAAGGTCATGGAAAAGCCCATTCATTCCATTTGTCCCTTCAAACCCAATCACTTCTTGTCTATTTTTATGATTGGTTAATTGATATAATATATATGTTCATACTCAGCAATAGTAACAGAAAGTTGTCGATGCAAACGAACTTCTAGGCTATAACTTTTGTGTTTATGTGTTAAATAGTTTGGTTGTTAATTATGATTATATAAATAAAACATGCGTTTCTTCTAGAATATAAAAACAAGTACATATATGTGATGTGTTTGCATATATGTATATATACAGTTATGTATATAAAATTGTAAAAAGGCAGTATGCTGATATAAACAAATATTATTTGTTATATTACTCATATCAATGTATGTAATACCTACAGAACCTGAAAAAACAAAGTCTCAGACTGTGATTTTCCTAAAGTTATTGCTCAAAACTGAGCTGAGAATAGGTTTCTCTGATTCATATGTAAATGAATACAATGATATTTGTTTAGTTCTATAATGATTCAGCTAAAACCAACCAAGGAGCCTTAAGGGAAAAGCTTATACATTATATACTTCAAGATATTATAGTTTAAAGGCCTTAAAACATGCATCAGGCTTGAGATGTGGTTCAGTAGAACAGTGTTTGCCTATGATACACAAACTCTGGGTTCAGTCTCTCCAGAACCTCCAAAAAAGCCTCATTTCATTTAAGGGGGTTATGATCACACAGCATTCTACAGAGTACATTCTCTAAGTACAATGACAATTAAAGAGAAATCAAAAACAGAAGACAATTTAGGAAATTCACACAAATATGTGGTAGTTAGAAGGGTAGCTATGTCCTTCTAAACAATAAATGGGTGAAAGAGAATGTATGAACAAATTAGATAATATTTTGTAATATGTAACAATGAATGTACAACACAACAAAACTTCTGGGATGAAAGATAAAGAGTACTCCCAGGGAAGTTATTTAATAAATGATTATATTTTTAAAACTTTCAAGTTAGTTTTTAAATTTAAACCTAAAAGAAAAGAAGAAAAGTAACTTGACACATAACAGCAAACTAAACCTTAAACTGTGAAATACTAGAACCATTGAATTGTACATTTTAAGTGGGCAAATTTTATTATATGTAAATTTCATTTCATCAATTCTTCAAAGTTCCATAGCTATATATGGCAAAGATCTTTAACTGAAAGTTGACTGTCAATGAGCTGTGTTGGAAAGGGGATTTCTGGGAGTTTCTGGATTGTCTGACACTTCATTTTTCTCTTATGTTGTTTTCAAAGAATTTTCCACAGCATTATATCAATAAGACTACAAAATAACTCTTATGGTTAATACATTGTGTCATCTTGAGAATTTGAGTTTAACTGAGAGACTCAGCAGGGAGCCAGGGTTCTTACTTTGTAAATATCCTCATCCTGTGCAATGGAAGGCAAGGACCTTTTGTGAGTGTTACACCCACACTGAAGGTTTTTTTGGGGGGTGGCCTATGTACAATTTGAGGGTAGAGGCCTGTGGTTTTTTTGCTCTGGCTGCTGCCTTGAAGTGTTGCCCCAGTGCCCTGCCACTTTGCCTTGGAGCCAGCTGATTATGGACTGAAACCACCAGGAACTGCAAGCTAAATAAACCTTCCCTTGCTTCACTTTGGTGTCAGGCGTTTGTCCCAGTAACGAGAAAAGTAACCAAAACAGATTTGGTACCAGGAGTGGGGTCGTTGCTATGACTGTACCTAACCATGAGGTTCAAGAACCTTTGGAAATGGCTTGTGGGAAGAGTTTGGAAAGGTTCAGAGCTGTTGCCTTAATGCACAGAGTTGGAACAGCTTAGGCTGTCCTGTAGGGAGATTCTGGTCAGAACTCAGGAGACCAAAAGGCTGATAGAGAGCCTGCCAGTAAAGACCAGACTCAGGAGGTTTCTGCTGGGAAGAAGGACTGCATTGGGTGCTGAACTCCAGTTGATGTATGTTATGGCTTGGCAGAAAGTTTGTCTGCATTTTGCTCATGTCCAGAGACTTTGCCTGACACTAAGATTAAGGATTATGGACTGATTAATCTGGCAAAAGAAATATCAAGGCAGTTGAATGTTGAGGCCATGGCATGGCTATTGTTGGGGGCTTTTAGCCAGATTTATATCACAAATCAAGAGCACAGAGCCCAACAGAGTAATTTGAAATGAGAGTTTGACCAGAAAGGAAGCTCCAGTAAAGCTATGGACTGTAAAGATCAAGCCGAGACCTTTATTGCTGAGGAACAGAAAAATAGAAAAGATGGCCTGAAGGCAGTGCAAAAAGCAGTAAGTCTCAAACCTTTGCAGCTTCCAAACTGCAAAGGTGAAAGACTTTGCTTTGAGGAGAAAGCCTCAGAGCCCCATGTTCCAGAGTGGCGACAGAGGCCCCAAGAGGT
>RJWT010016780.1:0-19692 GCA_004365215.1 Cuniculus paca | reverse complement strand
GAGTTTAATGCTCCTAAACATCATTTGAAACATAGTTTCAAATCCACTGGGCCAGAGTTTTAGGGTATATGTCTAGGACTAGGGTAAGTAAGACACTCCCAAGTAAAAAATTTAAGGAAGCCCTTATTTTCAGATCAATGCAAGTGATAAGTTCATATTTCATGAAACTGAGTGCAAGTTGCCCCCTAAATGACATGCATTAGGTGACTTCCTTGCCAAATTCCCCGGACGAACTAATGGTACTTCTAGGACCACGTGCTAAGAAGCACATCCTGACCAATCAGTACTTATATACTTATCTTCATCTCTTATGATTCTCACCTTGAATTCTACTGTATAATTTCATATATATTTCTGGATATATATTACTTCTTCCTCCTAAAATGATTTGCACTCTTTGCCCACTTGGGCTCTGACCATTACATATCCAGACATCACTTATCTCTAAATGCCTTTTCTGATGGTAGCAGTGGATTGAAATATACCTGCCCATCCCTTTTCTTTCCACAGTCTCATTATAATATTCTGTTAAATTTTGTATTTACAGGCATACAGGCAAAAATTGTGGTCTTCAAAAGGCCTTGTTTATTAATGCAAGCCAAGCAAGAAGTGCCTTTTTAGCACACAGTAGAATTTTAATGTGTGCTTATAAATATAAAAGACTAATTCAATGTTAAATTTTGTGTTTGTGTTATCTTCTTAAATCTGCTTTATAATCCTTTAGCAATGCCTTCCACTTCTCTTGCAATGTTCACTTCCAATACAGTGTTAATAATAAATATGATTTCATGTCAATAAAAACAGACAATAGTTTACCTTTATTGAAGTTGTTCAATGAATAAGTTTTAATTATACACTTACTAGGTCCTATGAATTCAGTGGTGAACTATAATAAAGTCCCTACTTTCCTACCTTCACATTTGTAGTGAAAGCATTTTGAAGTATTAAGCAAATATAAACATGTACATTATATATATATATATATATATATATATATATATATATATATATAGTTGCATGACTGGTGGTAAATTTCCTTATTTGCCAAGTCTTACCCTCAGGCTGCAAAGTGACTATAGCACTACGTAGCCTCCTAGCTTGTTAAACCACTGTGTGGGTTCACTGACCTTAATTCAGTCAGATTATAGGCCTTCCTGCAGGATGAATCTGAGAGTTCTCCAGAAGGCAGTTCTCCGTGGCTCTTTCTGCTCTAGGACATGGCCGCCTCTCTCGGCAGAAGGCCTTCTTCCACATTAGCATGGATGAGGGCCTTTGGATTCCCGGCTCTGGAGGTAACTCAAGAATGAAGGGAGTCATGTAGGGAATCTGAGAGGAGCAGGCAGGAATTCATGAGCAGCAGCAGGTCACAGAAAAAGCAGGCACCCTCTCACAAACTAATGCATATGGACAGGGGTGTGATGCGAGGACAATTGGGATCTGTCTTCAGTGTTAATTAACCTTTCTCACCCTTACATGGCAACAGACAGTAGCAGTTCTCTTACTCCCAAGAAAGAGACCTAATTAAAACGGATGGAGAAAATACAGATGAAAAGAAACGGAGCACTTACCTCCAGGAATGGCTCATGCCCAGGGATTGTGCGAGGTGAGTAGGAGAGGGACTGTTGTGATTGTTTGGTTTACCTTTTAACCCAATCCTTTCTTTCAAGTCCCTGAATTAAGTCAGATATTAAGGAGAGATAGTGAGACAACGATGGCTATGTGGAATCAAACCCTGTCTCATCTGTCTCTAAATTTCTGCAGCCTTACACCTTCTACAATGCAGGAGATGTTTTAAATAGGTGTATACCTATTCTCTCCCAAGATCGAAAAGCTCAGAAGCAATCAAGGAAATCAAGAGGGCACAGCACTAAAAACCTTTAGAATCATTAAGCATCATCTTATTTGTTGGACCTTGGGTTTTGATGCAATAAAATAGTAGCCTAAAACTACACTTATTCAATAAAAAGAACTGGAACCTGAATTTGTCTCTATTTATTGTATTGTAAAGATTAAGTCACTCCCACTGGCACTACATTTGAATCGTGCAATTAAAAATGAGACAATGGTGGGGACCTGAAGCAAGTATAGATCTGACCAAGAGAATAATGTAGGCAATTTTCTTCTAGTCGCACTGACTACATATTGAAGAAGCTGTGTCAAATCCTGGTCATCTTGGCAGGGGATGTTGGGCAGGTAGGCAGCCTGGACAATGGCTCACACAGAGTGATGGTCTAGACAGAGGTCCTCTGACTGCAGTGAAGTCCCTACCTGAGCTTCTCGTCTGATGGGTATGATGAATATTACTACAATTATCTTCAGAGATAAAAAATATTTAGAGAATTTTGACTTTTTATGTATATTTTAAAATATGTAGACAACAAATCAATTGAAAGGGCTATAAGCTTTGTAATGCTTAGTTCTGCTCTCTTGGGGTTTTTTGGAAATATAATCTGAAGTTTGTGAGCATTCTATGAAGTCTGTGGGTATTCTCATGGATGGATATTTCTTGAGAAATTTATTCTTTTTTAAAGTGTCCCTACTTTACAGAATAAGACAGGAAGGTTACATGTTCCCTGCTGTGTTTCCATTCCACTGAACCTGGTTATTAGTACTGAAGGTTAGGTACTTGACCCACTGTCAGGCCAATCAACGGTCTTCCTGGAATTGATTTTAACTCCAAGGAAAAATGTGTCTCTTTCAATAATGTCTGTAAGAACATGTCTCAATATCTGTGGCATTGTTTTCCATCATGTGGAAAGAAAAAGCAGGAAAATGCAAGAAAAATGAATCAGAAGTGAGAAGTAGACAGGTATTCCTGACAGAATTTGTCTCACTTGTCCCACTAGAACCAAGGTTTTTCTCCATCTTTCCTTTTGGGTAGCTCTGTTTTAAAACTGCTCTACTTCTGAGTGGTGTTGGATTTCCTTAAGTTAGTTGATACGTTTTCTCTATGTTTCCACAGTAAAAACTTGGTTAAAATAGAAATGAAATAAAGTTTAAAAATGGAATAGTTTCATTTTCATGCCAATTTATTTAAAATCATATACAATTACCTATGTGTAATTTGTGTAAATCTTTGAGAAGCTGCTATCATTATCCTATTTCACAAATCTAGAAGGAACTCAGAGAAACTCTCTTTTTCAAAGTCATGTGACCAGAAAATATCAAATCTATGATACAAGTCTAGACCAGTCATCCTCCTTCCAAAATTATGTTCAGTTTCTACCCAGGGAATTTTAAGGTCATTATAGTTTCAGAAAAAAAAAAAAAGAAAGCACACCAAAAATACAGAAAAAATACCCAAGTAAAGAAGACAAGCAGACAGATATGAATTGCAAAGAATCAAAGAGAAATAGTTTAAAAGATGAAACATTTAAATGACATCTTAAAACGTGATAAAGTAATATGCCTTTTCATGAGCTCAACACACACATACAGAAAAGGACATGTATGCAATTCAAATTATTGTGAATATATAGTATTGATGAAGCCATGCAGTGAGAAGGAAACTAGAAAAATACATTAGAACCATATTGTTAGAATTCTCAAAATAGCTTAAGGAATTTGGGCTCCTTTATCACTGGTAATACATAGAAGGTTTTGGGAAGGGAAACCCATTCTTCACACAGCACAGGATGGGTTAGAAATGGAAATGGAGGCCTAGTGGGAGTAAAATATCATAAAGATCTTCACAGCTCCAGAACTTTTATTTTATGCAAAAACATAATGGAAGGACATGGTTTATACCCAGACTGGAGCTGTATTTATATACCCATTGTCTTAAAAACATAGCTATTTTCTCACATGAGTGGTACGTTCCTTATTCCTCTGCCCTTTACCTTATTTTAAGCCATTATCAGAGGTCATATTGCTAATACCATCTGCTCACAGGCCTCTTGGGTACCCAGCAATGATTTTCAGAGTGCCACAGGTCCACCTGCTCCTGCATTTGTGACACAGCCCCATTTGCAGCTAAGTAGTGAGTTCTTCCTATTCTTCTTCATATTACATACTTTCTCTTTAGTTTTCCTTTACATTGCTTTCAAGGCATAGATAACATGGCTTTTATTCCAAAAGAGTTTGTAAATGTGACTTTTCCATGTTAAGATTGTTGTATTATGCCTATTTTCTTCAATGATACCTATGTGGAATAATTTTCTGTATCTTTCTTAAAATATAAAATTGCACAACAATTGGAAATACCCTCTACCTATATTTTAGATGTTCAAAGTAATGGGACAATTTGAGATAAAACTTGAATAGAAATACTGATTCATTTGCCAAGAAGCTTTTTCTCTACTTTTTGTAGTGACATAATCTTTTGTTAGGCTCCTATCATGTCATAAATTCTTAGGGTTTTCTTTAACAGTTTCTTTTGCATGCTTATCAGCCTAGTTAGACAGAAAACCCATTGAGGAAAGATGGATTATGTTTTGTTTTATTTTATGTTTATGTTTATTTAGTTTTTTTAATGGAGTCTTATGATGTTGCCCATGTTGATCGCGAACTCCTGACCTCAAGCAATGGTCTTGTCTTAGGCTCCAGATTACCTGGGATCACAGTGTGCCATGGTGCCCAGCTAAGTGCTCTGTTTTGTTGCATTAGATCCCATTAGAGAGAGGCTGCCTAAGTCTTATTAATTTGTTATCTCTGGGAACTTCTCCCGGGTGTGATATCCAACTGTCACGTCTGTATCATCTGTCAACTCACCTCTAACCACAGCAGTTTTAGCCTGTGAAAAGTCAATTCTATTGGAAATCTCGATTTTGGAAAACTGTAATTCCTGAAGGAGAGAAAAAGTAACTAGATTGAGGGAGGTATCATACAGAATAACTAGTACTTCTATTCCTGCAGCCTCCTGAAATTCTGTTTTCTACTTTCCATGGAATCTAAGTCACCCAACAGCCTGGATTTTTGTGAGATATAAAATAATCTTCAAAAATCTCCATATTTGAAATGTGGCCTATCGTGGCTTCTGATGCTTTCATGAAATAAATCATATCTAATTTTGTTTATAATTCTGTTTTTGATGACAAGTATCCCATAAATTTATATACAGAGAGTGCTCAAGGTGAAAAGTAAATAAACAATCTTAAAGCATTGCTATGACTGTGGATTTGTATTTAGATTCTAAGCACTATAACAAAAAGTCATGGAAGAGCTAATGGTTAGTTCTGAGTTTTTTTTTTATAAATGCATATTCTTACCTAGCGCCAATCACTTCCTTAGAGCATCATTTTTTGAGTATTAGAAACAAAGACATTGTGTCACAATCTTCTAGGTTGCTCCCCAGCCCTATACTAGACTCAACTCTCATAATACTCTGTAAAAAAAAATACCCATAACTTGATATCAAGTTCACATTTTTTCCTGTGTGAAACATTTCTGAGTGATCATTTATCTTAATTTTTACCTCCATATGTGCAGCTCTCCACATACTACATGGGAGATAATTATTTATAAGTTCTTCATATGGTAAAGTCTGGGTTGGGATTGAATCCAGGGCTTGCAGCTTCTAGCTCAGTGTACTTTTCATCACAGGCTCTGCCTTAGCTCCATAGACACATGTGGAAGCATCTGTCCTGCTGTCACCCAGAAAGTCTTTTTAGAACACTTCTATTAGTCATTTAACAAAGACAAAATGCTTCCTAGTGAAGCAAATCTTATGACTGAGATTTAAATTGTCAGTACTATTTTAAACAGCACATGACATCCATTAAAATTTTGCTAAGAAGAAGAAGGTTCTTGGAAAAAAATTGACTTAAGGGATCCAAATGGATTTTGAAGTCTTGAGGGAAATCTTCTCTCCCTACAATACACAGCTGGAAAATTGCAGTTTTTCAAAACTCAGTGTGTGAGTGTTTGTTCATAGACAACAGAACGAAATGGTACCAGAGTCATAAAATGTTGAACCTGCCTGGATTTGCTACAGTTTCACTCAGATGATTGGAACTCACCTCCTATCACTGGACCTTGATTACTTTGTGTATAAAACTGGGATTAGCTCAGAGATTTTTCCATTGTGTCTTAGTTTACCTGGAAGGGTCTTAAAAATAACTTGCAGTAGTGGGTGGTAGAGGAAAAAGAGAATGGTTCACAGGAAACTCTTTGGGATCCTCTTCCGAACTTCTCATAGGACAGTTCAGTTTTGGTCTGATATAACACTAGATTTTACCATGGGGCTCATCTAGGCAAAAAAATAAAAATAAAATCTTCTAAACAACCATCCTAGCATTCTAAGAGTGGATCTCTCTTTCTGTCTTCCTTCCTTGAACAGTCATCCTAACCGATTCACTGAGTAAATTACACACATTTTCATCATGCCAACTCCAGGAAGAGTTTTAATCAAAGGAATTTTTTTCTTTCCTTAGAAACAAATGCATTCATGTACCTCCAATACTGACTGGTATGTGAGTCTTGACAATCAATTTATAAATTTAAAATTAACATTTGTATACTTGAACACAGCTTCTGTACATAAAAATAATCTTCTCAAAAAAATAGCTCTAGGTTCCATAAAAATTCATTTTATTTTTCATTTCTTTCTGGTTACCCAGTGTTAAAGTCTTCTGGGCACATCTGGGTCAGTCAAGAAGGTATGATCTTGAGTACTGTATCTGGTCCCTCACAGTTTCCTCTCTGGCTCTATTCCTTTGCTCTGTTTCTCAGATGCTATGAACTAAGTATCTTTGTTATGCCACACACTTGCATTGTGATGTGTCTGCTTTGGAGCCATCTTACCATGGACTAAATCCTTGGAAATCATAATCTAAGTTAATCTTCTTCTTTTTTTTCTTTTGTGGCACCGGGGATTGAACTCACGACCTTGTGCTTGCCAGGCAAGCACTTAGGCCACTGAGCTAGATCCCCGGCCCTGGAGTTTTTGAGACAGGGTCCCACTATGCCGTTCAGGCTGGCCTTGAGCTCACTTTGTAGCCCAGGCTGGTCTCGAACTCACAACGATCCGCCTGTCTCAGCCTCCCGAGTGCTGGGATTACAGGCGTGAGCCACCACGCCCGGCTTTAATCTTCTTCTTTAAATTGTGAGTGTTGGGTATTACCTCTCAGCGAAAGAAAAATTGATAGGTATACCCCTCTGATATACAAGGACATATTTCATATATTTTTCTGTTGTGAAACTGAAAGTTCTTCCTAAATTGATGATGGAAAATTCAGTGGATTACATGCTTTGAAGCAGTTGGAGTATTGGCTCCATGTTTCTGTAGCACTGTCAACATACTGCACATCTTCAGTTGGTGCCTGATTTAGTCTACAGTTTTGCCTATTGTTTTATTCTTATATTTATCATTTCTATATCATCACTTCCAAGTATAACATATTTCTTCTCTTTCAGACTCATATTTCCCACTGCTCTTCGTAAGTACTGCATTCAAATTAAACCTGTTGCTTGAGTTTGCTTTCCTTTGTTATCTATAACAGCATTCATGGTTCATAAAACACTTGGACCTTACTTCTTGAAATCATAAATGACTCCTGCATCAGTTAGGATTTCAGGATTTAATGCAGGAAAAGAAATGCCATACTAGGTATTTTTAAGAGGAAGATTTAATAACAGAATTGATTGTGCAGGTGGTAGAGAATGAGAGAAGTGTAGATATAGAAGGAGAGGGAGAGAGGGAAACAGTGAGGGAGGAAAGAGAAAGAGAGAGAGAGGGAGAGAGATTGGGTTAAACATATTTTAATATATCAGCTAAATTACCTTTTAGGTCTGAGGGCTGTGATTACTAAGGTGAGAGATATGAACCAGCTTCTATAGTTACATCTGAGAAGATTCAGTGTGAGATGAAAGAAGTTGCAATCTAGAATCCACTGTCTTGCAGGGTAATATACCATCTTAGGTTATTTATGGGGAAAAAAAATCCTCTAAATGCTAAGGTGCATGGCCCTTCTACTTCTCTTCTCCCTTCTACTGCTCCTTCTGTAGACATTGCCAACTTTCAGGAAGCCAGAACTCTTGTGTATTTTCAGAGGAGAGTTTCAGCAACAAAACACAAGACTAGAAGATAAACTTGAAACTCAAGAGTCAGTAGCTTTCAGATAAAAAGATAACTAGGTTCTGCAAAATATCTCCTTGAAGCAGTATGGAAATGTCTCAATTTCTCATCTCCTGTTACCATACTCTCCAGTGCAGGAACACATCACTGCTAGTCCAAAGTATTCACATAGTCTACAGAACCATGTCTTTTTCTTCTCTCCTTCCTATCTACCTTATCCACACTCTAGATCTTTATTTAACAAACAATCATGATCATGTTACACCTTGCTTGGAAACATTCCTGAATCTCTCAGAATTCTACCACTTCATTGATACATTGCTCTGAAGAACTTGAAAGAGTCTTTATTCCATCTCTGCTCACAAAAAAGCAATCAAACAACAGCAACAACAACAAAACTCTTTTAAAAGAGATTATCACACTCGCAAAGAAAAATACTTTCACAAAAATCCTGGAAGGTTTCTCTATTCTGGTGTTCAAAAATCACTGAGTATCTACTCTGTGCTGAACTTCAAAAAAATTATGTCTTACTTGTAAGCTCATTACCTTTAGTAACAATTACATATCCCATGAACAGTGCTTACGTTTTGCTTTTGTTCTTTTTTTTAAACTCTGCTATAATTTGTAGAAAATACGAGATGCCATATATGCTACATGCTATTCATTGGAGGAATGAGCTACAAATGAGAATATTAAATAAAGACTTCACTGATTATTTTTTCTCCTTCTGGTTGTGTAAATTGTCCACACAGAAGTCTCCAGGAAATCCTGATCAATACTGCTTAACGAAGAGGTCCTAAGTCCCACAGTGCCCCTGTCATTAGGGCCATGGTCAAAAGGGAAGACAGAGGCAGCACTCCTTCAAAATCTTAGCCTGAGTTTCACTAAAGGCAATGAGTTTAAGGAGAAAAGTGAAGTTAAAATAAGGAGGTGATCCACCAGATTAGCTCACCCTTTTTGCCTGTTTCCTCTCTTCTGAGGCCCCTGAAATTAGTTGTTCCCTCCCTTATAACCCTTGCTTCTTCTCCATTTCCACCTCCTCATTTTTAAACGCTGCTGTTTTGGAGAAACATAGTGCAGTTCCAGCTGCAAGCACTAAATCATTGCTGTACTTTGGACGTGTGCTGCAGAAGGGAGGTCTGTGATGAATGGAGCTGTCCGTATTTACATTGGGTATGCAATAGCTGTGGGGATTGTCCTCCACAGTGAGTATTCTAGGCAGACTTGGCTTGTATCCACCCCCACCACCTTTTCCACCTCCTCCTTGCCCAGTGACAGTGACTGATTGGCCACTTATGTGGAGAACTGCCCTTTGAACAAAGGGATCACGATGTGTCCTCTTGCTGAAATATGTGTGCATGTGCACACACATACACAGACTCACACGTAAAGCTTTCACAGCACACACACAACGACACACACACACACACATACACACACACACCTTGCTTTCCATCTGTTAGTGTCACTTTCTTTTTGGTACTTTAATATTTCCCTAGATAACCTTGCAAACAACCAAACTACTCAAGTATAGGCAGGTGACATAGAAGGAACAATCACTGTCTTTGAAAAAAAAAATCTCCTATGGGCTTCCAGAGACGTACAACTTCAATATGATGCATACTTCACTGTCCCCAAACTTATTGCCTGAGGCAAGTTGTGTCAAATACAGGTCATGCTAAAGCCCCGTGCAACCAGGGCTTTTTGCCTGTAGGCAATCCACTTTCCTGACAGTGTTGACTTGAGCTCTAGTGCTGAAGAAAGAGAAAAGGGAGAAGAGAATATGGATAGTAAAAATACTTCAAACTTATACAGTCCTTTATGGTTTTGTAAAGAACCATATAAATATGTCCCATCATTGTGTGCTTTTCACTTTGAAGCTGAGAGGGCAGGGATGGGTTATGCAAGTCCCTGGCAGGTGGAAGACAGAGAGAGATAGAGAAGGAGAGAGAAAGAGAGACAGAGACAGAGATGAGACAGAGATTATTTCAGAAAGGTTGAGAAAATTGGACTAATTTAATTAGCTAGCATATTTTAGAATTAGGAAACAAGCTACCCTTCAGACTTTTAATCTTACAATGCACGGTTTGAACTGTGCTATTTTCCATGTGAACTAATTCTGAGGTATGTTGTCATTCAGTCACACATATTTTATAAATCTCTTTTGGGTTCAGGAGTTATTACAGGTTCTGATACAAAGATGTTGAACCATAGAGATCTTATCAAGTGTAATGATCCTATAGGTAAGTCTAATGTTTCATTCCCTCCCCCATTCTGTTTCTGAGTGGTAACCAAAGAATCATTTGTATGACAAGACCAATTCCAAGTTTTCAGATGACTCATTAGGAAATTTAAGATTTCTTTAAGAACACATAATTACATTGCTATTCTTAGGTTTCTCTTTTATCTGTTTCAACATGTTCAGGGACATTTCCTATGATAGGAAGATACAGAGTATATTACAATTCTTTTAAAACTCTAACACCAAAATCAGATCCAATTTCATGACATCTTGAAGAAAGCATACTTTATAAATTATAAACCAGTACAGAACAGTTGGAAGCTATTGGTATTATTAAATATGCTCTGAAATTACCTGTTTTCTTTCTGTCTACCCTACCAGCACCATCATGAAGAAGACCATCAGAGTCTGAGTTTGGATTATGAAGCAGCCATGACTGGATTCACTGCAAAGACTGCTACAATCCTGTACCCAGCCTTGCTCAACCTCTAGAGAACAAGGCAGAGTAAGGATTGGATGACTCAGAGGGCAAGTTTCTTTACTGTGTGAATTTAAGTAAAATTTCCTAACATACACACACACATACACACACACTCACACACACACACACACACACTAAAACCTACTCTGTCATGTGTGAGAGATTCCATATTTATCCGTGTAAAATTATTATGAGGATCCATGATATAATCAATGTAAAGAGTTTTGCATCAGGTGGTAATTTAGTACATTGTGCTTCATTCTTCTTTTTATGTGAAGATTTATGTGGCAAGACTTTAGACAGGGCAACTAAAAATAATGCTTGAGTAATCCAATGAGTAAAACAGTTATCCAAAACTTCAGAAAAATTGGATCAAGTGAGTTTTTATTCTTGAATAAGATTAAGGAGTTAAGCTGTATATGTTGTATACCTGGCAATGAAATTCATAATTGCAGAATGTCTTTAGAGGTCTGCCCTTTGGAGCTTCCTATGCTGATGAGCACATTCTGTAACTGCTCTGATTGATACAGTGACCAACAGCCACAAGTGGCAATTGAGGCCTTGAAAAATAGCAAGTGCAACAAGAAGCTGTGTGAAAAATTTATTCTAATTAATTTCAAATTTTAATTTAAATAACCACATGTGGCTAATGGCTGCCATATTGGAAAATACAGATCTGGAGACTGCATTTCAGGAAACACACCCTGGAAAATGCTGCTGTACCAACAGCTGGTCTAACAGTCAGAAGTTGGCAAGACCTGACACAGCAGAGTGAGGGAGGCAGAAGGTCTGTTTGCTATTGTGGGGAAGAAAAAGTCAGGAATGACAGCTACGATCTAAAGTTGGTCTACTGAGAAGATAATGAGGCTTCAATTTCAGAGCCACTCTCTTGCATGGGTTCATCTAACGTACTAGAAATTTTTCACATGACCACATCTTACTATAAAGTGTTCAACAGTAAAATGTTTTACAAATGATTGATGAACACATCTCTTTTTCACTCTGACTTCCATTATGTAATGTTCCCTCTCATGCTGAGCAGAGCCATGGTTGGAATGTTTCTATCCACCTAAAATTCACATGTTGAAATCCTAACTTCTGAGGTGGTGGCATTTGACAGTGGGAACCACAGGGAGATGATGAGGACATGAGAAAGCAGCCTTCATGAACTGCATTGGTCCCCTTATAAAACAGCCTCAGTAGAGCTGCCTGGCCGCTGTCCCCATGTGAGGACCCTGCTAGAAGGGGCCATCTAAGGGGAACACATCCTCAGGAGATGCCAGACTGCCTGATGATTTAATTTTTGTCTTCTCACTTCCCAGACCTGTGAAAAATAGATGTTATTTGTAAATGACTCAGTTTATGATGTTTTTGCTTCAACAGGCCAAACACTGAGTCAGGACATTTTTAGAATCCAGATAATGAGAAATTGACTTGATGAAACATAATGTTTGCATTTAAGTAAAATAAAGTACATGATATGTTCCAGAATCACTTTTGTACATATATAAATTATTTCTATTCATTCTAGCATAGACATGATTGTTGACAATATTTTTAATGTTATAAATTTGAAAAGAATGTAAGTTTAATTTCTTCAAAAGAAAACCAATCATGTTTTTGAATTTTATGGTTCATACAAGAAAGTAACTTTCTAATGATCTGCACAAATTTGACAATAGTCTTAAAATTTACATGACATTACAATAATTACTGAGGATCTTCTTTATCTTTTAATAGAAAGTAAATTGTAAGCAATATGATTAGAGAAAAGATCAAATTACCTTTATTCTGTTTTTAGAGAATATTTCAAAAGCTTTGTCATAGAAAATCATGATCAAATGAAATCAAAATCCAAAATGAAGAAAAAATTATTATAGAAACATTTCACAAAATTAATTTTATTAAAAACATATTTACATTGCTTTCTGATCTTGAAGATTCTAGAAATGTGAATTGATTGAGTAAAAAGAATTTCTGCTTCTTTAGTTTATACTTGTAATTTTGTGCTATCATTTTGGAACAGGCACTTAAAATGTTATAATTTTCACTTTAAATAAGATCTCTAAATTTTACAGATATCACTTAAAAAAAAAAACACACCAAACTTTGAGTCCCATAGATCAAACTGGTGGCTGAACAAGATACTCCAGTAATCATGTCTCCATGAGACTCCAGTTTGAATAGCTCTTCAATCATCAAATTAACTTAAAAAAATATCCTAGGTGAGAGATATCATAGTGCTTGCTTTTAGTAAAACAAAAAGAAAAGATTCGTTAAAAGAAGTAGGAAGAAGAGAGTTCCTGTCATCTAACCAACCCCATCTCCAAATAGATGGAAAATTATACCTCCATGTTAGGGAAAAAAGAAGTGATTACATTCAGACCTTAGACTTAAAACCCAGGGTGAAATTGAGTGTCCCTACAATTCCTGCCAATATCCATGGATTTAGCTAATGGAGCTGTCTCAGTCTGGAGTCAGGGTGATTTTCTGCACCATACCACCTCAAAGCAGGAAGCAAGACTCTATTCATTGGGAAAAGGGCAAGAAAGCTAGAATACGACTTATTTACTCATTTCAGAGCTCAGCATTGGACTCACCACAATGAGAACCAATGGACTCATCTCAATGGCTACCAAAGAAAATGTTAGGTTTTTTTGTGCAGTAGAGAGACAATAAGAAAGAGATGGAGAGGGAGAGACACAGAAAGAGAGAGAGAGAGAGAGTACTTTACTGCAGGGATGGGAGGTTGTAAAAGAGTGCAATACTCCCTCAAAGGAGACAAAGCCAGAGAGTCATTTTTATGGGCTTGGGATAGGGGTTGAGACCAAGTGAGTGGACAGGTTATCATGTTTAGAGAGGACTGCAGGACATTTTAGCATGAGGGGTGGAGACTATCTGAGTGGATGGAGACTATCTGAGATTATCAATCTGGAGGGGGATTGGAGGAACATTGATGCATGTGTGAAAGAGAGACAGAGTTTATTGTTTTGGGACTGGAAGAGGAGCACAGGAGTTAGTATAGGAGAGATACGCTGTTGTGTTAGGAGTCAGCACCATGATGGACTGGTGCCTTGTAGAACGTGGCAGAGTCCCATAGGAGTGGAACCCATCAGAAAGAAAGCAAGGTTTCATACCCAAACAAGAGCCCATAGATAGAGCTTCTAGAGCTCTTCCGGCCTCAGGTGGAAACAGCTAGGACAGTCATGGGCTTTGACCTGTATCCCCAGTAGGCTTGTACACTGTAGACTTGCTCTGACACCCAGCAGAGGCAAAAACCTGCATGCCTTGGTGGGACAGACTCATATTTCCACCTTCATTACTGGCAGTGGCATTGTGGACCTGGGATATGGATAACATTTTGTGGATCCACGAAGCTGTGAAACTCAGGTGTGACCCAGTCATAGTAGGTAAAAGACTGCTTTGAACAACACTTTTCCCAAATGTGAACTTCACAGTGTAGAACAAAACTCCATTTGTTGTGGGTGTTACAGGTTAATAAACAGGATTTTCCCTTGGAACTCAATGATGTGGGAAATAGGTGGGTTCAGCCTGTTAGATTTCTAATGCATTAGCATCGCTTGTGTCTCATTGTTTTCTTGAACCACAAATCCATTTTAGCAGCTGTGAGCCTATAGTGGTATGCAGAATGTACCTTGGTCCTACTCAAGTGATTTGGTGGTTCTGGTGGGTTGTGGGCTCAGAGTATATGCTATCTGTTCTTGATGAATGTAATTGTTATGTACTGCAAATGTGTCCTAAGAAAAATGATAATTAAAAACAGAAACTGACCCAAAAATCTCCAAATTGGGTGAGTTCTTATATGGAGAATTTAACAGTTGTTTTAAGAAAAGTATAAGAGCTCAAGGAAACATACAGAAATGATTCAGTACTCTAACACAAAATCTTAACAGAATGAAGAAAGCAGTTTTAAACAATTAAATATAAGTTCCTGACGTGGAAATACAATAAACAAAATTTAAAATGCAATAGAAAACATTAATAGCAGATTACTTTAGAAAAAAGAATTAGCAAATTGAAGACAAGCTATCTCGAAATACACATATGGAGAAGAAAAAACGACAAAGGAGAAAAGCAGTGAAAAAACTCTTTGGGAAATTTGGGACAATACTAACAGAGCAAATATTCAGGTTACTGAAATAAAAGAGGTACTGACGAATGTGCCAGGAGTATAAAGTTTATGCAAAGAAATTACAGAAATCTTCCCAAATTAAAAAAAAGGGTACAAAAATCATAAGTCAGATTCAATTCAAGTAAGTTTACTCCAAGACATAATCAAGCTCTCATAGGCTACATATAAAGAAAATATTTTCAAGACAGCAAAAGAAAAGAAACAACACGTAAGGGTGTCCCAGCTTATCTCACAGTTGACTTCTCAGCAGAAATCTTGCAGACCAAGAGAGAATACTATGAGATTTTCACAGTAGGGAAAGAATAAAAGTTGTCAGTCAAGAACACAGTACCTTGCAAAGTTATCCTTTAAAAGTGAAAGAAATAGAGATATTCCCAGATAAACAAACCTGAGAGAATATATCTCTAACAGATTTGTTCTGTAACACATGCAAAAGAGAATTCTTTACACTGAAAGAGACATTAATGACTAACAAGAAAAAATTGAAAAGTATAAATATTACAGATAAGAATAATGCTGCAGACAAATTGAAAATATTGGAAACATGCTGAGCAAACCACTCATACTGATTGATTTAAAAACAATTATATTCATATTTTAGGAGTTAGGCAATATAGAAAATATAAAATTGGGCATTTAAAATTTAAAATGTGGCTGAGAATCAGTACAATACTTTTAATATATTTTCTGTTTTTTTATTTTATCTTTGTAATCATATAAAGTACTTATTGCTTTAAAATAGCTTCTTAAATTCAAAGTGCTTTTTATAATTTTCATGGTAGTCATAAAGCAAAAGTGTAAGCATAAAATCAAAACATATTACCAGATCAGATGACAGATCATCCAGAGAAAAATCGAGAAAGAAACAGCAGGCATAAACTATTTCCTAAAAAACCTATCTGACATTTACAGAATATGCAATCCAATGTCTGCAGAATATACACATTTTCTCAACAGCACATAATACATCATATGATAGACATCACAATCTCAATAAGTGTTTTAAAAAGGTAAAATGCGATCAAGTATATTTTTGAACACAGTACAATAAAACTACAAATCGACCACAAAAAAAACTTGAATTAAACACATTACATTTGTACAACCAATGGATCAGGAAAGAGATTAAAGTTAAAATGGTTCTTGAAACAAATGGAAATGAAAGTGTTGCTCATCAAACAAATGCTAAGGGTAAGAGGGTTTTATTGCTGAGTTCCACCAAACACTGAAAGAACTAACAGCAGCCCTTCTTATGTCCTTCCAACACCTGAAGAGAGAAATTCTACCAAACACACTCAATAAGATCAGCATTACTCTCATAACAAATCTAGACAAGGACATAATAAAAAGGAAAGTAAAGTCCAATGGTTTTAATGAACATAGGTGAAGAAGTTCCTGGCAAAATACCAGCAAGTTGAATCAATCTGATAGCACATTAAATGATTAGGATAGAGAAAAAAATCAAGGGACTAATATGTAGAATAGATAATACAAACAATAGAATACTGAAAACACAAGTAACCCAATTAAACAATGGGTGCTAGGTCTAAATATTCTCTTCTTAATAGAGATTCTAGTGCCCAACAAATATATGAAAGAATGTTTGTAATCACTAATCATCAAGGAAACGCAAATCAAAACAAAAAGGACAAATCATCTCAATCTAGTAAGAATCAAAATGAAAGTTGGGTGTAGTGGTGTGTGACTCTAGTGAAAACTATTCAGGAAACCAAAATGAGAGAATGGGTTGAACTCATGAGTCTGAGACCAGCTTGGGCAACAGAGTAAGACCCCATCTCAAGAAAAAGGAAAGAAAAAAAGAGACTAAGGACAAGTGTTGCAAGGATGTGGAAAAAAAGGGAAGCCTTGCACACTGATGGTAAGAATGTAAATTAATCCCACCATTATGGAAAACACTATGGAGGTTCCTTGAAACATTAAAAATATAACTAGCACATAGTCCTGCAATCGCACTGCTAGGTACATATACAAAAGAAACAAAATCAGAATATCAAAGAGATGTTTGTATTCCCCTGTTTACTGCTCCATTATTCACAATAGACAAGAAAAGGAAACAAAGTTAGAGTTCATCAATAAATGATTAGATAAAGATTATATACACATATCATATATAATATATATGCAATACTGCTTTTATATATATGTAATATACATGCAATACTAACTAAATGCATTATATATGTACATGCAATACTATTTATACAAAAAAGGATGAAATATTGTCATTTGAAGCAACATGGATAAAACTGGAAGACTTTATATTAAGTTATATAAACCAGGCCCTCAAACATAAGCCTTATATGATATCATGAATTTCTGAAACATAAAAATATAAATCTCTTAGATATTGAAATAAGATGGTAGTTACTAGATGCCAGGATCATGTGCCAGTCATTATTGAGGAGACTTTGCATATTATTGTATTGCATATCCTTCTGGCCATATGGAGGAAGTTATATCATTGTGATCTTTTTAACCTTTTTATTAGAACATATTTGTGATACATAATTAATACATTTGATGCAAGAATTTGGTATATACATATATTGCATCTTAGTTCTTTTAACTTCCCCTTCATTTACTCTCTCCTCTCTCTCTCTATGCCTAGATTGCCTTCTCATTTGAAAAATATCTATCTTCTTATTTCCTGTCATCTTTTGTTTTGATCTTTAAATTGTTTATATTTCATGTTTTTTTTATGTAAGAGAAGCCGTGTCCTATTTAAACTTCTGTATTTAGTTTATCTCACTTGTGGACTCTAGGCATATCCATTTAGCAATAAATAATGTGTCTTTATGGTTGAGTATTAATACCACATTTTCTTTATTTAATCATCTGTTGATAGACAAGCAGGTTGTTTGCAAGATTTAGATATTATGAGTGGTGCTGCTATAAACATGAGTATTCATGTATCACTGAGATATGACATTTTTAAGTCTTTGAGGGAGGTGCACAGAAAAGAGTATCTGGGGTTGAAATTTCTATATTTAGTTGTTTAATGGATCTCTATATTGATTTCCATAGTGATTGCACTAATTTAAGTTGCCACCGGCAATGTAGAAAGGGTTATTACTTCATAACTTTGCTAACCAATATTTGTTGTTTTTCTTTTTTTGAATTTATGATGATAACCATTCATTCTTGAGTGAAATAGAATCTCAGTGTTGGTTTGATTTTCATTTCTCAAATGGTCACAGATGCTGAACATTTTTTATGTACTTAATGGCAATTTGTTCTTCTTTTCTTGAAAAGTGTCTATCCATTTCAGTTGTCCATTTTTGATTGAGTCTTTTATTTTTAGAGAGGGCCTAATTGTTCTCTGTTCTTTTCATATTCTAGAGATTAGTCCTTTATCTGAGGAACCTGCTGAAAAATTATTTGTCATTGTCTAGCTGCCTCTTCACTGTATTCATTATGTCCTCTGATGTGCAGGAGATTCTAAATTTCTTTAATCCTGGTTGTTGATTGTTGTTATCTCTTGTGCAACTGAGTTTGTATTCAGAGAACCCACATCTTCTAGCCTGTACTAGAATAAAATAAAAATGAATCAAAGATGTAGATACTAAAACAAATAGTCTGCTGGAAGATAAAGTGGGTAAGTGTTGAAGACACAGATATAGGTAAGGACTCTCTGAATACAAACTCACTTGCACAAAAGATAACAGTAAGAATCAACAATTGTGATTAAAGAAAACATCTCTTGGTTACTCACTGTTAAATATGGCAAGCATTGGAATAGAAACCTCGTTTTAGTCTTCCATGCAATAGTAGTCAGGAACAAAACACTATCTTTTGCCATATTTGCAGTGCACTTGGATTTTTCTTGGGGCTAGAGTTGCCTGGCATGTTTTTTTTTCTCCCCAGGAAAGCCCATATTTGTGGAGGCAGATTCCCCTCCCCAGGAGTTGGGGTTACCACTCCAAACTTCCTGCTTCTTTCCTCTGCATTGTCTTCATTTCTTCAGCTTCTCTGTGAAATTCAGTTTTCTAGTAGGAAATTTCTTGATTATAAGAGCTCTTCCTTTTCTCTTCAGTGTTTTCTAGGTGCCTCAACTCCAGATATTAAAGAGGTTCTGATATGATGGGTCCTGGTCTTCACTCAGGTATTTTCTCTTATTATGATTCTTAAGGAAAGGAAAGGAAGTTTGATAGATTTTTCCTAAATTTGCAGAGCTCATACATAGAAGAATTAAGAATCAAACCTGAGCAGATGTTCACTTATGGCTAGGAATTAGAAGGTAGCAGCAAGCTCTCTTTTTTGGGGGTACTGGGGGATAAGGGCCCCAAATCAAAAAGTAATGTTTTTATAAAAAGTGATGAGAAATGTGTAGAAAGTTAGTTTCATAGAAGAATTAATGTCCAGAGACAACGGAGCCCTTCCTGTGTAAGTGGAATTTGTGCTCCCTTCTCTGAGGGTGTCCTGTGTGTCAAGAAAGAGGCTGGTGAGAAGTTTTGCAATAGACAGAAAGACTAGTCTCAGTGATGGGGGAACAGTGGTAGTTTCTCTGGACACATGCACCAGCACAAGAGAATCAGAGGTGGTTTTCTTCACAGAATCTTCTGAGTTGTGCACTAATATGATAAGTTGGTACAGGATTGAAAAATCAGAGTACAATGGTAATATACATCATTGTTAATTTTAAAACTATCCTTACAACTGTTATTATTTATCCTGTAATAGCAAGTTATTTAACTTTCACTCATTTTCATGGATTCTGATTTCTGACTGTCACAAGTAGTGTGATTATGAAACTTTGAGTGATATCTTTTACAAAAATCTGC
>RJWT010016779.1:0-19671 GCA_004365215.1 Cuniculus paca | reverse complement strand
GGATGCAAAACACGGCAAGCCCTGTGCGCCTCCCTGGCCCACCTGGGACACCCACCTGGCCTCTCCCTGCCTCCGGCTGTGCAGTGCTTCTTGGGGGCCTGTTTGCTGCTGTGGCCATGCAGCGCCCTCTGTCATGGCGTTGACCCTTTTCTCTCTCTGTGTCTCTAGAGACCCTGCCCCACTTTCCCTGCTCCCCACCTGCTGGAAGCCCTCCTGATCCCTCTGCTCATTATCCCAGATGCCCCTCAGGAGGCATCTGTCCCTCCCTTCTGGACCCCCCTCCCTACCAGGCGTAGCGTATAGATGGCTGTGGGGGGTAGGCAGCTGCTACTTAGAGTTGGAGAGCTAGGGAGGAAAGACCAAGGAGATGCAGCCACCTAGGAAAGGCCCCTTCCAGTGACAGGCAGCGCTGAGCCCCGACCAGTGCCTCCCCTGGCTCAGTCTCCCACAGGTAGGGGGTGGATGGACGCTGTGTCAGTTAGGAGTCTGCGGAGAACAGCAGTAAGAACTGTATCCTGCAGTGAGTGCCTTCTGCTTCTGTGGGTCCTGTGCCTGAGGACTCAGCCAGCTGCAGGTCACAGGTGTGGTTAGGGGCCGACGGCTGCATCTGCACCCCGCATAGATGACCGAGTCCCGTTGGTGATGAGAGGAGGAATTGTAAGAAATTAGCTCATCTCGGAAGTGAGAAAGGCTGAAGATCTTCAGGGTAGATTAGCAAACTCGGGACCCAAGAGAACTGATGGGCAGTTTCTGTCCAAAGGCCTGCAGGCTTAAGACCCAGAAGAGCCAGGTAACAGCAAGGTGCTGGTGCTCGGGCCTTAGGCAGGGAGGGCTCACTCATGCAACAGCCCAGTCAGTCTGTTGTTCCATTCAGCCTTCAGCCGATTGGGCAAGGCCTGTCTGGGTGACATCTGTTTTGTCTGCTGATTTAAATACTAATCTTGTTCCAAAGCATCCTTATGTACACACGCAGTTGTTTGAAAAACATCTGGTACCCTTCGGTCTAGCCAAGTTGACACAGAATGAACCAGCTCAGATGCCCCGGCTCCGTCTGGTCCACCCAGCACCCCTCCATGGGAGGTGGAGCAGTGTGGTCCCAGAGGGCTGCTTCTGCAGCAGAGAGAGAAGTGTGTGGTCTTCAGTAGCCCTGGGGGCTCCAGGGCTGGGAGTATTTGTGGTCCCTTGGGGATCACCCAACCAGGGGCAAGTGATGGAAAGCCATCAAGAGGAAAAGAGCTCCCAAGAGGAGCTGGTGACCTACCGTGGCGGCACTGAAGCTTCTCTGCACGCAGTCACGGGCTGTGCTCTCTGTGGGTCCTTGTATTGTCACTAAAGAGCTGTACAGCCACAAAGTGCCTCTGAAGAGGCATGTGCTTTCTGTACCCTGACTCTAGAAGTGAGAACCCCAAGGCTCACAGGAGTTTGGCACCTTCAGGGTCATGAGTCATAGGTAGTGGGGTGGCAGGATGTGAACATGGCCTGTCCTGCCTCCCCTGCCCAGCCTGGGGCAGAGTGGCCTGGGCATCGGCCACCCAGGCTCCCAGCCCTGCCTTACCGCATCTCAGGTCTCCACGAGCAGGGCCCTGTAGCTACCTGGACCCGCACAGGGCTAGTGTGTCTGCTTCTGCGGGTGTGCGGGAGTCTGTCCATGCCTTGGGATATGAGAGCGCGAACAGGGACAGGAAATGGTTATAAGACACTTCTGGTGTGCCAGGCACTGCTCGACACTTGCAATGATGTCCTTACAGTGGGAGAAACTGAGGCACAGACAGGTGAAGTCACTTCCCCCAGGGGGCTCCAGAATATCAGCTCTAACTAGCAGGTGGTGTTGCCCTTCGCTGGGCAGCTGCTCTGGCACAGAGCAATGTCTGGCTGGCACCCTTTATTTCTCCCAGGCAAGGAGCTACCCCTGCCAGGATTCATGTGCCAAAGTCTGGGGCTCTGGGTTCCTCCCTGTTGCCCACCATCCTGTGTCTAGCACTCTCACTGGATGTGTGGGCTGGGAAGTTGTCCTCCACCTGCTTCCTCCAGAGTTGTCACAGCTGACTTGTGGGGACACCAGGCTGCCCTTGTCCCACAGGATCCCCCAGCTTCCTTCAGTCCTGTGCTCCTCCCCAAGGCTGGTCCTCTGCCCTCCTGTGTCACACTCACTGCCACCTGTCCTCCCTCGCAGAGCACATCGAGGCCGACGCGGTCGCTGAGCACAGCTCAGCTCGGGCAGCCATCGGGAGGCCTGCAGGCTTCAGTAATCTCAAACATCGTGCTGATGAAGGGCCAGGCCAAGGTAGGCAAAGGCCACTGCTGACGGGACTAGGGAAAGTGCTACACCAAGGGAAGGGTGGGGACAGAGCTTCTGGCACTTCAGCATGTTAGGAAGGGGCTAGTGCACAGGATTCTGTGTGTGTGTGTGAGTGTGTGTGTGTTACTGGGACTTGAACCCAGGGTCTAGCTCTGAGCTATGTCCCCAACTTTCTCCCTTCTTTCCTTCTTTCTTTCTTTCCTTCTTTCTTTCTTTCTTTCTTTCTTTCTTTCTTTCTTTCTTTCTTTCTTTCTTTCTTTCATCTTCTTTGACAACGTCTCAAAAAATTGCTAAGTTCCCCAGGTTGGGATCAAACTTGGAATCCTCCTGCCTCAGCTTCCCAGGGTGTGGGGGTTACAGGAATGTACCACTACACCTGGATACATCACCACACAGTCTGCTGATTAGACAAAGCGATCATTTTCTGCCCAGCATCCCACTCCCTACCAGCTGCCTTGGCACTCTGAATTTGTGGCCTGATTCCTTCCTGGCATGTTTTATAAGGCTAAGTCTTACCTGATACACAAACTCAGACTATGACAAATATTTAGGGGTTCTAACCTCACTGTGCTATTCATAACCTCTGCTATGTTAGTAGGAGAAAACTGGACTCATATACAGACTTACACACATACACACACATGTGTGCATGCTGCCTGCTGTGTGTGGATAAGCCAATAGCGTGTAATGGTTTTTGTCATTAGTTGGAGCCTCCTGCAGAGTCAAAACTAACTCTGCCTCTCTTCAGATGATGAGGCCCCATAACTTCCCCAATGTCAAAGAGAAGAAAGGTATCAGGGTGGGGAGCATCCCAGATATCCCTTTGTGCTGTCCACAAAGGACAGCAGCTTTGTATTTGAGGTAAATCTGCTTCTAAAATAACAGAACAGACACAGTCAGCTCCTACAAAGCCCTCGCACCTGCCCAAGCCTCCTGGGTGCAGAAATAGTGAAAGGCTTATTTCTCTAACCTGCAGGCATCTAATGTTATTTTGGTGTGTGGTGTGAGGCAGGGATTAACTGGCGCTATGATCTTTCAGAGGAGTCCTCTTTCCTTCTGGTTCCTCCTGTTCCTGCCCCCTTGTGAGAGTTCAATGGGAGGGAAAAAGTCAGATGCAGCCAGGCATAGTAGTGCGGGCCTGTTATCCCAGCTCTCAGGGAGGCTGATACAGGAAGATCCCGAGTTCCAGCACAGCCTGAACATGTTAGTGGCTAAATGAGATCCTGCCTCAAAATAAACAACAAAAAAGGGCTGAGGATATAGTAAGAAGGTGCTGGGTTCAGTATGAGAGAGAGAGAGAGGCCAGGTGAGAGAGATGGGGGGACAAAAGCCCCTTGAATCACAACGTGGGGGTGATTTCCATGTCACCACTGTAACTTTCTTGGACAGCCTCACTTTCTGAGTAGTAAATCATAGTCCTTTTCCTATACCCTGAATTTAGATAGAAATAATTTTATAAACTTGACTTTAATTTTTTTGGACCATGATCAAAGGAAATCAAAATGGAAAAGGGCCCCAAACTCATGAAAATACAACAAAAATGGCTTTGATTATAAGGTACATTCAACATATTGTCTTCCTGGACCTGGGAGGAAATGGAGGCACATTGTTTGGTGCAAGAAGCCTGGTGCACAGGCAGGAAAGGAGGTTTGTCCTTGGCTAAGCCCACTGAGGGTCTCACTAGGGTGAGCAGGGTGACAGTGGCTGTGGTGCTGGAGCTTGGGGGTGGGGCAGGGCCCACATGTTGCATGACTGCACCAACCCATGATCTACTGCTGGGTGAGGGCCCACAGCAGCCCTGTAGGCATCTCCCCCAGTTGTGGAGATGAGGGCCAGGAGGTCATAGGACCGGTCAAGGTCACTTGTGAATAAGCAGCTGGCCCATGACAATGGCCCTGACTTCCTGGCCCTTGGCCTTGTTCTGGACTGTGTGCTGTCTGTCTTTCCAGGGTTAGGGGGCTCCTGAGGCTGGGCCCATGGCAGAGCCTGGAAACTACCCTGCCTCACACTGCTACTCTGGCACTCTGTGCTTCACTTGTCCCAAAACCTTGCCACCGCCACCCTGTCCACAGCTGTCCTGCCTAGTGCCTGCTCGCCTGGCACCTTGTAGCATCCAGGAGATGCAGAGAGAGTGCCACCCCTGAGGTCCTGATGGGTCCACATGCCTGCTAACTGAGACAACTTGCCCACACACTGTGACATTATTGCCTTTCAGGGCAGTTTGGGTGTCAAGCAACTGGATACTACTGGTGTTTGCAGGGCAGAACCAGAAACCCGGCTTTATGTCACAACATATGTGTTTTGACACCTGCCCAAGGCAAGACACTGACCACTAAATGCACCTGGAGGCTTCAGGGAGGTCACAACCTAAAAGCCAGCTCCCACCAGGGAGCAGAGACTCTTTTGTCTCCAGCAAAGTGCAGTGAGTTGCCTGGAAGAGCCTGTGTCCCCAGCAGTGGCCTCTCCTCCCAGTGCCACTGTGCAATCCCAGGGCATGTTCCTCGGCCTCTGGGAGTGACCCGGGATGATGGCGGGGCAGGAGCAGGAGGGAGAGCCCATGGTGGAGCGCTATCCTTGAGATGGGGTGGGGTATAGCACAGAAAGGGGGGCACTGGTGGGAGAAGGGTTGCTGGGAACAACTACTACAGTATTACTGCTTTCGTTGACAGGTATGGCATTTTATTTTTAAACTCAACCCTCCGAGTTAAGTACCATTGCCATCATTTGACAAGGGGAAACTGAGGTTCAAAGAACCTCAGGAAGCAATTTGACCAGAATTACCAGCTGAAGAGAGAGCCAGGAGTAGTGGTCATCCAGCCTTGGTCTGTGGGAAGCATAGGTTTGTGGGAAATTCACCCCCAGCAGCTGCAACCAGGGTGATGCCTGCCACTGCTCTTCCCTTTCACCTCTCTTTCCTGACTCCTGCTGAGGGCTGGGGCAGCCTGCGGAAAGCTGGGGCCACCACTACACCCAACCTCCTTCTCTTCTCTCCCCAGGGCCTGGGCTTCAGCATCGTTGGGGGACAGGACAGCATTTATGGTCCCATTGGGATTTATGTCAAAACCATCTTTGCAGGAGGAGCAGCGGCAGCTGATGGGAGGCTACAAGAAGGTAGATTCCCCATCCTTCTGGGACCAAAAGCAGAGTCCAGAGTTGCTAGATGTAGAAAAGACCCACAGTGCCAAATGTGTCTTGAATCTTGAGAATGCTGCTTCCGTGTGCCCTGGCTCCAAAGGGCTTGGTCGTGACCAGTTGTCCGTCTCTGATGTGGTCATCTCCCAACTGGTCCAGCCGCCTTCCTGGGGCACAGGCCGGGGAAGGAAGCTGCCTGTCTTCTTGTCGCATGGGGCTGGGCTCCCCACGCTCAGTCTGTCCCATAATCAGGGATTACTGGGCACTAGGCCTGGCCTGGGAGCTCTCTGGGTTTCCTAGGAGGGCAGGGAGTTGGCAACAGAGGCAGTTGCCTTGGGCCAGGGTGGCTTTGGTCTGAGGAAGGGTAGTTCTGCAGGCCTCTGCCTCCTCCATTGCTGTGTATGTGTGTCCGCGTGCGTGTTTGTATGTATACGCTGTGCTACCTTCAGGAACCTGGCTTGTTCTAGGCAGGGCGAATGGATCGCAGGCTGGGCCCAGCCCGAGCCTGCCTATTTTCACATCACCCAGGGACAAAATAAGTTCCTACAGTTCTACATAGCTCGAGCATTCAAAACTACTTTTGATTCTTGTGACATGAATACATTAAGTGAAGCTCTGGTTCCAGAGTTCATGGGGAAGCTTTACTGTTTTCAGAGTCTGCAGCCATGTGGCTCCATTTCCCTTTTTTTTTCATTTAAGTTTTTGTGTACGTTTTAGATATGCATAACGATCATACTCTTTGTAGGGAATTTGTACCTGCTTGTGATATATTTCAATTCCTCTTTTTTTCCCAATCCCCTCTCCTCCCTTTAGTCTATCTTCCCTTTGCTATTTACAAAGCTTTCTTTCCATTTTATCATTTTAAAAAATTGTATTTGTTCTTTTTCCCTTCCTTCCTTTCCTCTTTCCCCCCACGCTAGTCCTTCTTTCCTTTTGAAAAATTTCTTCCCGTTTCACAATGTCTATTGTGCATTTTGGTCCTTATGTACTCTCTCAGTTTCTTACACCAGGGAGAAACATTCTTAAAATTCATTTGGAATCAGAAGAGACTTAGAATAGCAAAAATAATTCTCAGCAACAAAGCCAAGGTAGGAGGCATTAGAATTCTTGACTTGAAATTATACTACAAAAAGCTATTGTGATAAAAACAGTGTGGTACTGGAAAAAAAACAGACCTGAGGATCAGTAGAACAGATTAGAAGATGCAGAGACAACTCCAGACACATTCAGCCACCTTATCTTTGTCAAAGGAGCCAAACACATTCATTGGAAGAAAGATAGCCTCTTTAATAAATGGTGCTGGAAAAAACTGGCTTTCCACATGCTAAAGACTAAAACTAGACCCATGTCTATCACCATGCACTAAACTAAAATCAAAATGGATCAAAGATCTAAATATTAAAACAGAAACATTAAATCTCATGGTAGAGAGAATAGGCAGAACTCTTGAAGACATAGGAATAGGCAAAGACTTCATGAACTAAACCCTGATCACACAGGAAATGGTCGATAACAAAGAATCAATAACTGAGATTTCATCTATTAAAAAACCTTTGCACAGCAAAAGAAATCACCAACAGAATGCACAGATAACCCAGAGTGGGAAAAACTTTTAGCCAGTTGTCCTTCAGACAAAGGACTTATATCTAGAATATACAAAGAATTGAAAAAATCAGACCCTCCAAATTTAAAGACCCAATCTGAAGGTGGTTTCATTTCTGATGGTCACCATGCTCCTGCCATAGCTGGATGCTGAGTCTTTGCTATGGTGAGGTGTCGGCCACCTGGCCTTGTGCACAATGTTGTTTCCTTTCGGGGCTGGGGCACCCTGAAGCTTTTGTCCTGGGGGAGGGCCCAGCTATCGGGTTTGGGAAGGATCAGGAAGCAGAGCCCAGGATGTTGCAGGTTGGTGAGGCAGCAGAGCAGGACCAGCAGTGCAGAGCCTGGTGTGGGTGGCCGCTGCTGCTCTCATGGCTGCCTGGGGACAGTCACCCCCAGAGAGGCGATGGGCAAAATAGGGAAGGGACAGAGCTGAGCAAAGGCTCAAATGAAGAACTGGAGGCTTCTAACCTTGATCAACTGGAAAGAGATGTTGCCGTGCTGGTAGTGGAGGAAGGGAGGGACAGGAAGATAGATGACAGGCTCAGGCTGGTGGGGCAGAAGGAAGGTGACTGCTTGGTGGCTGTGAGGTGGTACTGTTCAGCAGGCTTGTGGAAATTTGGGCACAGCTCAAGGCTGAGGATTGAAAGCAGACGTGGGCATCAGGAGCACTTGGGAAGCAGCTGGATTCCCCACTGGAAGAAGGAGCAGGAAAAGGTGGTGGAGGCCAAGGAGGCAGGCAGAGAGGTGGAGCCAGGGAAGAAGGAGAGGATGCCATGGATTGCGTCATTAGCTTTTGTGCTTTTCTGACTTTAAACAGAGGGCAGGGAAGAGGTTGGGGCAGCAGGAAAAGAGGGCATTGTGTTTTGTTTTCTTTCCTGAATACTAATTTTCTCAACCTGAGCTTCATTTTTTTTTTTCTGGGTGTTTATCTCCTTTACAATGGCAATCATAAGAATGTGCAATTTCTATGAGCCAAACTTTCTTCTAACAGATAATCACAGTTCTACTCTCAAATATCAGGCCACATGGCCCTTTGTAGCTTCTTTCTAAAGTACAATTTTCAAATCTACTCTTGGGCTTGTGGGAGGATATGTTGGTTGCAACAAAAGTCTGTTGTACACATGAAGACTGTTGATTTATTTTTATTCCCTTTCCAAAAAATGATTGTGTAAGATGTATTTGGCAAAACGCAGGCCAATTTTCACCAGATGTGGCCAAGTAAGGAAAGGTAGGAGAGCCCAGAGCCGCCCTGTTGGGAGGGGTGTTCTAATAATGTGTGAGGAAGTTCTGCCCCTGCGTGACTGACAGTGGACATCCTGAAGCGTTTCCTTTGTCTGCCTCTGTTCTTGCCCCTGGACTTGGAGTCTTGAAAGGACAAGGGCTCTTTGTTTCCTGCAGCTGCCACTCGGCTGAACTGAACACTTCCCACCAGACACCCAGCCTCATTTGCAGCACATAGACATGCTGGATAAAACAGCACTTCTGAGCTCAAAGAAAGGGAGATATCCAGCTGAGAGAAAACCAAGGGACAACTTTGAATGACAAAATCAAATTGGTGATGTAGTGGCCCAGGGGACTGCTGGGCTGCTGTAGACCCTGCGGGACACAACTAAGATTTGAGTGCCCACATAGTGATGAGGGACAGAACCTTGGGTCCCTGTGAGGCACCACACAAAGCCTGGATTCAACACACGCTGCCTTCAGGGAAGGCCAGGAGACTCAAGGGAAGGCTGTAACTTTGCTTAGCACTTTGTTCATGACTCTTGAGTGGGGAAGAGATTGCTCATGAAAAAATAAACATCAAAGTCACATTTATAGTCTCTGCAGAGGACCTGAATACAAGCTGGAAAACCAATGTCAGATCTTGTCTTGAAGCTGTGAAGCCTTTGCATGCCGAGAGGAAAGTAAAGGAGAACTGCTAGTGACTCAGGGTCTATGGGAATCCCACAGAAAAACAGAAATACTCTGAGAAATGCGTTCACAGTAAAGATGCCACCATGCAACGTGGTGAGCAGGGCTGAGGGAGAAACACTGATGCTCAGAAACAGGAGGTGGTAGAGCAAAGTAAAAGAGACCAGAGAATTACTATGCTTAGGATCATATTTAAGTGAAAAAAGAAAGAATATAAACTATAAGCATAAAACACAATGAAAAACTAGATGAAATGAACGAATTCAATTTTGAGGAAAATATTTTTAAAAGCATAGTCATTAAAACAAAAAGCTCAATGGATAGGTTAGGCAGCAGATTAGATGTAGCTAGAACAAGAGTTAGTTAACTGGAAGTCTATACGAGGCAAAAAAAGTGGAAAAAGATATGCTTTAAAGAAACATGGGGAGCAGTTGAAAAGACCTCAAATACACACACCTAATCGTAATTGTAGAAAAATGATGAGATGAGAGAGATTGTATACAGAGACGGTGACTCAGAATCCTCCACGATGATTTAAGGTGTAGAGCTGTAGCTCAAGGAAGCACGAAGAGTTTCCTTCATCTTGGTGCATCATAATGAAACTGCAGAATGGCAAAGACAAAGGAAAAGGTATCTTAGAAGCAACCAGAAGGGAAAATGGATTCTAGGATTCATAATTAGCGGCCGTAGTTTTGCCATTGGCCACGGGAGTCAGTGTGAAACGTGTTTGCACCTGACTTTCCCAGCACAGCACGGAACACAGAGAAAGTGGCCCAGTTTGTGTACTGAATAAATTGAGTGAACAGGAGAATTTGGTTTTCCATTCACATAAAGATGGATTTTGCGGGGGGAGGTGGGTAAGGAAATTTTATTTGAACATTCTAAAGCAGCAATGCTTTAGATGTTCCAGAACATTTAACAAAATTAAATGTTTCTAAATTACAAATCTAGCTCCTGTAGGAATTTCAGGAAAAGAAAAACCTTCCTCCCAAAAGAAGTGTGACACACATATTTGAAGAAACTCCAATATTTCATGAAGTGGTAGGCAAGATGCAAAAAACCACCCCGATTCACACATTTCTGTAACTATCATCAGGAAAAAGCACACCTCGAGCAACCTGTACATCCAAATGCATTTGGGAATCTAGACTTATATGTTACGTTACTTACTGTTGTATACATTTACCATCCACCACCTTGATTTCTAATAATTTTTTATGTAAATCATTCATTCAAACCCCACCCCCAAATGTAAGACTAACTTGGGGGAAGATGATAATCGCTTTAGACATTCAGTTAAAATGTACTTTACGTAAATCTTCAAATTTTTAATAAAAGCAAATCTCTTTCCCATTTAACACTTTGTCTTCTAATTGTACAGTAAATTTCACTGTAGAGAATACACCTTTATCTTCAGACTGTATCTTCTTTGGATAGAATTAAGATGTAGCTGGATAATTTTAAGATAAATGGGAAGCTGGCCCAACTAAGATAATAGTAGATATATTACATGTGGAATTTAATATTTTTAAATTCTAAGTGTTGAGTTCCAAAAAAACCAAGCAAAAACACAACAAAACCTACGACAGGTCAAGAAGAAACCAGATTCAGCATATGAAAATGTCGTACAATAGGTTGACAATGGCAGTAAAATTAAGAGAGAAAAAAAGTAGTCTTTCCGGAACATCATTTTGCAATTAATAGAAACACCAGAATTATTTCTCTGTTCATGTAAAATTTTAGCATCCAAATTTCTGTCTATTTATTTTATTGGAACAAATACTTTCGACAAATAATTTATCCTTTTCACTGAAGACAGCTGATCTCTTTCATCTTTAATGAGCTAGTTTTGGGGAAGATCAATTGTGTACTGTAAGAAGGTCTACTGCACAAGCACAAGTGTTTGCTGTGACAGTTGGAGAAAGTGGTCAGTGCGAACCCAAGATCAATGGAAATAGATATTACTTTAAGCCATCTATGAAGGAGACACCTACCCCAGCGGTAAGCCCACAAATTCCACCCTTTCAAAAGAGAAATTGATCCAAAGTTCCAGGTTTTCTTGGACCCCTAATCGGTTTTCACATTAGTATAGACTTTCTGGACAAAGGTATTTTTTCCCATGAAGTCAGTTACGCTACATATTATCCCCAAGGCTGTACTAAATAGCATTATATATCCAAAGTACAATGATGTTGGATATAAGCCATACATCTTTGTTTTGAAAAAAATAATAGTAAAAGGAATACATTGCAGTTGATACAGCAGAGAGAAAACATGTCCACTGGCACCTGTAACCCTCTTCATTTAGCAGGAAGGTGGAGAACATGACGATAGCACAGATGGACATAATGCACGGGATGACCAACACCAGCATCATGAAGCCACAGGCATGATAGATCTTCTATGCCCAGAAAGATGTGAGAATGAGATACATTTCAATGAAGATCAAACCAAAGGGTAAAATTCTTCCCAGGCAAATAATTATTGCAGGCTCCATGGCCATTTTTTTCTTCGTGATAGGATGAGGCACAGCATCGACAGGACAAGGGATGTTGGGCTGATCTGTTGGATGGTGGCCAAGTGTTGCACCAACACAATTTAGAGGAAGACTAACGAAGCAAAGATGCAACAAGTGCCTCTTGTTCCAAAAGGAATGGCTCTTGAGGCCTGGTAGCAAATGGCTATAAAACTGATGAAGACAGTGCCACACACCATAACTGGGATAAGAAATTTCCCAATAAACACTTGGTTTATCCATCTCTTTTCTCCCTAATATATTGACTGTTTCCAAAATAACCACCCACTGGAGATGTAGAAGTGTAGACAAATACAGTGGTAGTGAGCATTGATTATCTCTCTGTATATAAATCTATCATCACAACAATAATGGGCAACATAGCAAATATCTGACACCCATACCCACGAGAGAGGAAAACATCAATGGTGACTTGATGGTCCACATACATCGTCGTGAATCTGCTTTCATCCACATTCACTGCCTAGGTCTCTATCCATGTCATCTATTTCTTCCTCTTTACTGTACTGGGCGTAATCTTTCCTTAAAGTTCTCATTAAAATCATTGAAACTATGATCATCTTCATGATGGAGGTGAAAATTGAAAACCAGTGAATCCATTGGTGAACAAAGGACACATCAAGATATGTGTCAAATTGATCCTCAGATTTTACATCTGACTTTTCTAGTTTATTGAATATGACATCCATATTTTGGTGTTCAGAACCAGATTCATGTTTCCTTTACTAGTTAGATTAATATCAACAATTTAGTTTTCAATAAAAACTATTTCAATTTTTTTAGAGGTCCAAGATAGTGATCTCCTTTTTTTCTGCTTTATCAGCAAGGCGCCATATAGCTAAGTCATCTCTGTACATCTGGTACCACTCCTGGTTTTTGATAGCATACACAAATGCGTGTATCTTTTCTTTGCTTGAATTGATTTCACAGTAAGTGGCTGGCATCACATCATCTTTAAATTTGATACCCAGACCACTAAATTCCAATTCAACCCCTTGAAGTGCTTCTCTGACTTTCATGGTAATGACTGATACTTTTTTTTTTTTAAACACACAGAATGGAAGGAAAAATACTTGTGTATGTCTTGGTAATTATGGAAGTGCCCAACATTATTTCTCCATAAGACAATTTCCTCTTTATTTTGATACCTGAGTTTTTACTGCTGCCTGCATCCCAGGGCTCTAATCCTATCTGGCAGGGATAGGAAAGAACGCTGGAGAGAAACACACTGTGGCTGTTCCCTGGAGACACCCCCTACCTGAGGTCCATCCTGCAGCATAATGCACCCCAATTCTCCCCAGACCTGTCCAGGACCCCATAGCCAGGGGTATGGACTCTGCCCTGGAGCTGATGGAGATGTTCTTCCCAAATTCAGCAAGTCTGACTGAGAAGGAGCCTTGGCCTGAGGCAGGGTGCCCCCATAAATGGATTTCAGGTCAGAGAAAAACATTACTTTCCTATGAGTATAGACTCAAAATCAAAAGATCCAAATCCTAAATCCATGTGACTGGGAATTTCTCTGCGCTCACTCTCCTCTTCTGTGAGTGGCGTCTACACTGCATTCTGGGAAGACCACATCCAGCCCACATCTACTGAGCACTTTTGTAGACTTTACCTGGAGTTGGCCCTGGGGACGTTTCTTCTAACAGAGCAGAGTCTGCTTCCTCAAGGAGCAGTCAGCTTGGCCTTAGGTCACTGATCAGCCCACAGGTTGAGCAAAAGAGCAGGGTGATGGCAGCAGGGGCTGAGGATTGAGAAAGGGTTGGGTGAGGGTGGTGGGAGAAGCACACTTTAGTCAAGAAAACATCATGGAGCCACAGAGATGACTGTGGGAAGTGCAGGTTGTGTTGCATGAAGGTGTGATGTGCAGAAGCCAAAATGTGGGGATCCAGGATGGATGGAGTGAGGCAGGGACTAGATGTGACCAGGCCTTGATCTCAGTGGGGAGATGCCAGGTGCCTGAGGGTCACCCTTGCTGCCTGCCGGTCTCCCAGAAAGAGCATGGGGTGAGAAAGTGGCCTTCCCAGAGTGGAGTTCAAGGTAAGGACAGTGCCTCATTGCCAGCACCATCCTTAGCTGCTGTTTCTCCCTCTTCCAACAGGTGATGAAATTCTGGAACTCAACGGTGAATCGATGGCCGGACTCACGCATCAAGGTGCTTTGCAGAAGTTCAAGGTGACTGTTTCTCATTCACATGAAGCCAAACCCAGGGTCCACAGGGCCTGCACATTCCCCTCCTTGTAAACTCACAGGTTAAAGGTGTGGGGTTCTTAACGTGGCCACCCAGCTGATGCTGACCGAGGGGATGGCGTTAATAAAAGATCTTACTCAGTAAATAGTAATGAAATCAGGACTGGTGTCAGGAACATTTAAACCACTGAAGATTTACAGAGCTGTTTCATAACACTTTATGCTTTATACTAAGATACTTACAAATAAGTTTTGAGTTTTTATTTTATTTTAATTTTTTTTTGCGGCACCTTGGATCGAACTCATGACCTTGCACTTGCCAGGCAAGCACTTAGGCCACTGAGCTAAATCCCTGGCCCTTGTCTTTTTGAGACAGGGTCTCACTATGCCATTCAGGCTGTCCTTGAGCTCACTTTGTAGCCCAGGCTGGTCTCGAACTCCTGTCTCAGCCTCCTGAGTGCTGGGATTACCGGCGTGAGCCACCAGGCCCAGCTAAGTTTTGAGTTTATAAGGCACCACTGAAGGATATTTTTGAGGCTATATCTAGTTCAAGACTTTCTGGAGTATATATGTAAATGTTATATATAGTATATACAAAACAGGTTTTATATATATGGTATTCATGTGTGTATATATGTGTCATATGTAATATGTCCAATATTACACACATGTTTATGTATCACACACACAGGGCTGCATTTCCCTAGAAAGGACCTTCTTACTGCTCTTCAGTGAGCCCTGGTCTGTCCACCTGCTGGTCTGGATGCTGTTACACATTACCTCTCTTTCCTTTCAGCAAGCCAAAAAGGGGCTGCTCACGCTCACAGTTCGCACCCGCCTGATGGCGCCCCCCTCCCTGTGTGGCCACCTGTCACCCCCGCTGTGCCGCTCCCTGAGCTCCAGCACCTGCGCAGCCAAGGAGGGCAGCAGCCCCTTCATCATGGACAGCCCCACACCTCCTGCCGGCACCACCAAGCCCAATTACAGGGTCATGGTGGAGGTGTCCCTGAAGAAAGGTAGGGGTGAGGATGCGGGGCTCTGTCACTGCTCTGCCAGTCGAGTCCCAGGAGAGGTCAACTGGGGGACCAGCAGCATGGTGCTGTTTGGAAATGATGGGGTTCTGACAAAGTGGTGACAACAAAGCAAAGTAGGGGTAGGTCATGCACAGAATGCGCACACGTACACACATGCACACAAGCATTGGACCTGGAGCTGGGGCTCTGCCTCAGTGTGAGGAATGACACCAGGGTGAGTAGTGACTACTTGGCAGAAACGGAGAGGCTGGCCCATGGCACTGTGCAGCCCAATCCCCTTCTGACCACAACCGGAAGTCCTTTGAGGCTTCTTGAACAGGCTGCTGATCAGCTCGGTTCTGACCGAGGTGTCCTGGGCTCTCTTGGAGAGCAGCTCAGAGTGGGATGAAGGGGAGGCTCTTTGGGCCCGACACTGTCATGCACTTGGGCAGAGGCACAGGACTAAGCAGAGGGTCAAGGGGAGGAAGAGGATGTGTTCCCCTGTCCCTAGTCTCAGGCACTGGCACTTGCCTGACACACATCTGAGGCCTCAGCCTACCTTGTGCCCTGTGCCTGGTGCCATGCCTGGCACGGCAGGGTCTAGGGACACCCAGGGCTGGGTGGTCTGTGCGGTGAGTCTGCGGAGCCGAGCAGGATGGAGGCAGGCATGGCCTCAGAGTGCTGTTTCCTCCGATCATTGGCGTCAGAAGAACCCGGGAGAGGGTTTGTTGGTTTACTTTAGAGACACAGTTTCTTAGATTCTGTGTCAGGGTGAGGCTCAGGGATCTACACTGTGAGCAGGGGCCCCAGTGATTCTGATGCCCTTGAGGGCTCAGAGCTGTAACCTAACTCTCAACCCCATCAGGAAGCCTAGATGTCGGAAGGGCTCTGACCTTTGCTGGTGACCCACTGTCACAGGCAAAATCTTCAGCCACAGGATGGGAGTATGGGGGCTCCGACAGTGGCCTGTGCATCTGTCATGGGGCCCCTGGGAGATCCAGTTCGTAAGGAGAAAGCATATGCCAAGGAGCTTCGTAAAGCACGTGCCCAGGGAAACCAGAGAGAGGGTCCTCCCCTACATGGAGGCTACTCGGTGTTTGCTGGCCTTTGCAAGTCAGCCAGCCCCGGGCCCGCCCCTTTCACACTCTGGGGGACCCGTGGCCTTAAAACCACCACATGCCACTATAGGGCTTAAACTTCACCCCATAGTTGGCCCCGGATTGAGGTGCACCTGTGTGGCTCCCTGCCGCGCGCAGCGCCAGAACACCACCGGCCTCACCAGGATAGCTAGGGTAAACCCGCACCCAGGGCTGAGGTGCAGCTTGGGGTGGCGGGCTCGTCGTCTCCATGACTGAGGCCTGTTGCTGCAGAAGTACCCCAAACAAACAACAGCACACCTCACCCTCATCCGCATGGCCCTGGCTCCCACTCTGGGGCCCCAACCCTCCTTGTTTTGGATAAACAACATCGAGCCAAAATCAAATCCGAGTTATTTTGATTTTTACTCATTAAATCCCCATATTTCATCCCTCAGCAAGTCCATCTGCAAAACAGTTGCATGCACATCCCTTTCTGCCTTCGCCTGCGATGATGTCTCAGCCGAGCCGCTGATGTCCCTGTTGCAGGGCTCTTAGCTGCCCTGGGTCCTGACTGCTCTGTCCTTTTTCCTCACGGAGCCAGTATACCTTACGGTGCACAGAGAAGTCAGTCCCCTCCCTGCCCATTCGCCACCACCTCTTGCTGGCTACCCTTGATCCTGAAACCTGAGAGATCTTGCCTTTAAGCCTCTCATGCATCGTTCGTGCCTGTGACCTGTGAGGGCCCTGTCCCCTCACAAGCCTGCAATACACATGCTGCTAATCACCCTTGCCTTGGCACCTGTGGCTTCTGCTGCTGGAATCTCCACTGCCCAGCTCCTTGTCACCTACAGTGGAGCCTGAATGCTGACCCTGTGAGGCCCCCGGTGCAGCCCTGCCACTTCCGACAGTTCCTCGTCAGTTCTCTGCATGGCGCCCACTGCGTACCCCTCCCTGCTCCCTCCTCCCTCCTCTTCCCTCCTTTTGCCTTGGTCTTTCCTCACTCGGACTGATGACCTCCCTCTCACCCCCAGTACCGCGCACACAGTGGACACTCATAGACACGGGTGGGGCGGCGCCGTCGGGGAGGAGGTGCTGACTGGTGGAATGAGGATGCTCACTCCACCCTGCCTTGCCTTCCAGAGGCCGGCGTGGGCTTGGGTATTGGCCTGTGCAGCGTCCCCTACTTCCAGTGCATCTCGGGGATCTTTGTCCACACGCTTTCGCCAGGGTCTGTGGCGCACCTGGATGGCCGGCTGCGGTACGTCCTCCCTCTGCTGCTCTTACTGGGACCTGCGGGGGACTGGGTGTGGGTGAGACCTGTAGAATGACTCAGTGGTCAAGAGCCTGGCTTCTCAGTGTCTGCTGCCAGCATCAAGGCTGCCTACACCCTGGGTTCAACCTCCAGTGCCCCCCACCACCACACAAAAAAAATGCAGCATCTGAGATTCCCCAGTGCAGAGCTGCTGATTCCGACCCCAGGAATCTGTGCACAAGGCAGAAGGAGAAGCGTGGCCTCAGTGAACCCAGACTGCAGCAGAAAAGGCAAAGCGAGCTCATTTAACTCCAATTTACCTAGCATGGAATTCACAGGGACAGGAGCAGGGGCTTCAGTGAGGGCTGCCTGTGAGCCCTCTATGGAAAAATAGTTTTCTAAGCAAAGCAGTGATATAAATGTGGTTTTTTGTGGTGTGAATGTAGCTGGAGGTTGCAGTCCCTTACTGCCTGTTCCCAGCCAAGAGCACGGGCAAGAGACAATTTTGGTGGCAAGGAAAAGACAGCTCCAAAGGAGACAGGGAGGTCTTTGCCACAAATGTCCACTCACCTTGCTCCAGTGTGCAAGGGCTTTTATCTCAAGGGAGAGAGACAGACAAGGAGTTCCTGCGTGTTTCACCTCCTGGCCACTGTTGGCTCCCTCCCTCCGTTGTAGGAAACTGGACCCTAGCATCCTAGTGCCAGCACTTGCGGATTCCTTCCAGACAGTTAGGCTGTATATCTAACAGAGGTGCTATTCCTGCATCTATTCATCTGAAACGGAGGGGACCACACTTAGGTTCTCTGAATGAAGAAACTGGAGAAGCAGACCATCTCTAAAAGAAAAATTCTAAGATTATATTATATTTTGCAGTACTGGGGATTGAACCCACAGCCTATGCACTGAGCTACATCCCCAGTTCCTTTTTTCTAAAAAAAAATTTTTTTTTAAATTTTGAGACAGTATCTTGCTAAGTTGCCAAACTGGGCTCCAACTTCGATCCTCCTGCCTCAACCTCCCAGCATTCTGGGATTACAGGCATTTTCCACCATGCCTGACTTAAAATCCTAAATTTTAAAGATACATTCTGCCTTCTCAGTTACATAAAATATGTTTAGTCATGCTAGTGTGTTTCTTTGTAGATGACTTCTAAGAGAAGTACAAATCTAAATTTTTCTTTTCAATAAGTGATCTGATTTTGATCAAAACATTTTAGCTCAATTTAACTTATTACAATGCTCCAACATTTGGATATAGTAAAAATACGTCTTTCACTTGGCTTGGGTTTTGCTAAATTGGGAGAGTTTTGCTCCATTTTTAAGAGTTTCTCCATAATTGTGGTGGTACACAGAATGGCAAGCCCTGCTTAACAGGCATCTTGGCAGAACTTCTGAATTAGAACCAGGTTTGTTGCTTCCCCGCAGGAAGGTGACAGCTGTTTTACTAGACAGCTGTGTTGGTACTTAACTTGGGACATAATCACGGGTCAAGGATACACTTGGTGTTTTATCTCTAAGACCCTCAAACAAGGGTGTGCCTCCTAGGCCTGCAGTCAGGTAGGGGTTTTTCAAGAAGCTCCTACTTCTGGTGGTCTCTGGAGCTACAGGACAATGCTGCTGTTATGTCGATAAAAACACAAACCTTCTTAGCATCAAGAGACCTGAGTGCCCTTCTTGTCCTGCTGATAACCAGCAGGGTTAGTGGTCTGGAAACTGCAGCCTGGAACCTGTTGTTTTTTTAAATAAAGTTTTATTGGAACAAGGGCACACACAATACACACATGTATTTATGAACTGTGGCTGCAACTGTCATTCTACAACAGCAAAGTTGAGTATCTGTGATAGGGATGGAATGGCCTACAAAACCTAAAGTATTTATTCTTTACAGAAAGTGTCAGTCTCTACGCTGGACTCTATCAAAGAAATGATTTCATCTTCTGCCTCAATTTCCTGATCTCTCATAGGGAAAGGGGTTGGACTGTACAAATCCTCCCTCTCTGAGTCCAATCCTATCTTCTCTATCTCATTCCTTTTTCTGTTTAGACTGCTTGTTGGTTTTCTGATACTGTGACCAATATCTGAGATAGTTAACTTGTAAGAGAAAAGGTCTAATTTGGCTCCTAGTTTTGAAGGTTCTGGTCTGTGGTTGTTTGAAACTGTTGCTTTGGGGGGCTACTGTGAGGCAGCAGACCCTGGCAGAAGCTTGAGATGGGACCTTTAGCACTTTCCTAGCCACAGATATTACCAGTAACACCAGAGCCACCTGAAAGCTAAAATTAATTCCATCATCTTCTCTCCTTGTTTCTTCTTACAAGAACCATATTTACTCTCCAACACAATTACTTTGGCTTCTTAGTGCAGCCTATCCAATCCTTCTGCCATTCTACTTATGAGAAGACATAACGGGCTGATTCATGGCTAGTTAACTGGTTAATCACTTAGATAATATTATTAGGTAAATCGTGCTCTCCATCTTGGTTGGGCAAACTTACATGGGAAAGGGAGGAAGAAAGTTACACAAGACTTTCTGTTCTTGTTCACATGAAATGCAGGAGACGGAGGCAGAAATTGCTTAGCAGGCCCTGTTTGGGTTTCAGTCAAGTCTCTAGAGAGATTTTAGTTGGTAATGTAGATTTTAGGTCTTATCTATAGCTTAGC
>RJWT010016778.1:0-13466 GCA_004365215.1 Cuniculus paca | reverse complement strand
CCGCCTGTCAGCCTCCCGAGTGCTGGGATTACAGGCGTGAGCCACCACACCCGGCTTTTTTTTTTTTTTTTTACTCAAAATTGAGTACAAAAATTGTACAAAAATTGTCCAAGTACAAAAATTGTCCTTGCCAGGCAGGAGCTTATGCTGCTAAGCTATATCCCCAGCCCAAATCTTAAGGATTTCAGGGGTATCTGTTGTGATTTCTTCTTTTTCATTTCTAATTGCATTGATTCGTGTCTTTCCTTTTATTGGTAAGACTGGCTAAGGGTTTTCCTATTTTGTTTATTCTTTCAAAGCACCAGCTCTTCAATTCATGAGTTCTTTATCTTCTTTAAAAACATTTAATTGATTTCTGCTCTGATCTTTATAATTTCCTTCCTGTACAAGATCTGGATTTGAATTGTTTTCGTTTTTTTAGGACCTTGAAGTGTATCATTAGGTTACTTGGGCTTGCTTTGTCTTTCTCATGTAGTGTTCACAGTTATAAACTTCCCCCGTAGGAGTACATTCATTGTGTCTCGTAAGACCTGCTATGTTGTACTGTCATTATCATTCAATTCTAGGAGCTGTTTTATTTCTTCCTTAACTTCTTCTGTGACCCACTGATTATTCAAGAGTGTGTTGTTTAATTTCCGTTGCTTGCATAAGTTCTGTGGTTTTCTTTGCCACTGAGTTCTAGTTTCACTGCACTTTGGTCTCGTGGTACACATGATAAAATTTTGATTCTTTTGCATTCATGTTCCCATGTTTTATTAGCCAGTATGCTCCATTTTTTTATTCTCTAGGGGTCTACAATTCCCATCAACCAGGCCCGTCCAAATCACAATCTGACCTTCACCAGGAAGGAGCCCATTGGGTAAGGCAGGCCGAGCCTGTGGGGGGGGGCCTGTGGGGTGTGTCGCTGAGAGTCCACTAAGGCGGCGGCGTTTCCCTGCAGCGTCTGTGCCATTATCATCCCCTGGAACTACCCACTCATGATGCTGGCCTGGAAGAGCGCTGCGTGCCTGGCGGCCGGCAACACCTTGGTGCTCAAGCCGGCGCAGGTAAGCCTCGGGCCAGGTACGAGCCTTCGCTTCCTCTCACGCACATTCGGGAGCAGAGAGATGCGTTTGTAAACAGTGCCTCTTTAAACAAAAACCAGATCGTGTGCTGTGTGTGGCTGTGCACATCTGTAATCCCAGCACTCAGAGGCTGGGGCAGGAGGATCAGCATGAGGTCAGTGCCCACTGAGAAAGAGAGAGACAGACAGACAGAGACAGACAGATAGGCAGACAGAAATTGTGGGAAGGCAAGCAGTCTAAGCAGAAGGAATGATGGAGAGAAATCACCGGTTGGCAACTGTCACTGTCGTATGATTCGGGCAGGAGCCACCAGTGGACACTAAAATAAGTGGGGACAGTTTGAGGAAAGTTTCCCGACAAAATATTAATTATGAATATTATTAATTACAAACAGTGACAAGCAGTCGGGAGATTGTCAGGTCGTCTTTACCAAATGATCAGAGGTAATGGCATCGCCTCAGGGGTAATTGTTCCCAACAGTGCATAATCTGAATCTAATCATGGGGAGCTGTCAGACAAATTCCGGCCGGGTGTGCTGCGTGAGCTAAGTGACCTGTGTGCCTTCAAAGGGCCAGCGTGATGGAATCTAAAAGAAAACTCAGAAACTTTCTGTGGGCCGTGGCCGTGGGCCTCACCAAGCACACGGCATGATAATGGCTTTGCTTTTGCAATAAAACACATTAGTAGAACACCTGGTGAAATTGAACTAATGTCTGAAATTAGGGATTCTATTGGTTGTTACTTTCCTGGTTTTGAAAACTGTACTGTGGTTATGTAAAAGAATTCTTGATTTTAGGAAATGCTTATAGAAACATTTAGAGGCAAACAATGCATACTACATATCTTACCCTTAAACGGTGCAAAGGATAGATGATTCTCCAATCATAGGTGATCGATAGATGATAGATAATAGATAGAGAGCAGATGATAGATAATAGATGATAGATGATACATAATAGATGATAAATAGATAATAGAGGATAAATAGTAGATGATAGATAGGTAATAGATGATAGATAATAGATAGGTGATAGATGACAGATATATACATAGTGTCTTGGAAACTTTTTTCTGGTTGCTGAGACAAAATACCCAATGCCCGAAATTAAGGAAGGAAAGGTTCATTTATCTCAGAATTGTGGAGGGTTCAGTCCATAATCAGCAACAATTCAAGGAGGCAGAAGACAGCAAAAGCAGCAAGAGCACAAAGCCCGGAAGAGCAAGCTCCTTTTACTCTAATATTTTAAGCAGGCCACCCACCCGCCCAGGGCCCTGTAGCCCTCACAGCACCTCCCTGACCTCCTCTTGCACGGGCTCAGCCCTGGCCGCCTGCTGAGTTATTTAGTTAAACTGCTCAACTTCTCAAGTCGACACAGTGTATCCACCATAGGGGTTAGAGACATAGCTCAGGAATATATGTAGTACAAATTTAATATCTGCGGGATCCAGGTGAAGGACATAAAAAGAATTCTTGGGACTTGTAGTTTGGTAACCTTGCTGCCAGTCTGAAATTATGTCACAGTAAAAAAGAAACAATATAAACAGCCAAAGGAGCAGTCCTTCAGGTCTCAGGAAACAGTGCCCGCGAGAGGGAGGGCGGAACGGAGGAAGGTAAGCGCTGTCTGCCCTGCAGGTCACACCCTTGACGGCTTTGAAGTTTGCGGAGCTGTCGGCCAAGGCCGGCTTCCCCAAGGGGGTCATCAACATCCTGCCCGGCTCAGGTGCGCCCTGAAAGCAGCCCCTGGCTGCGATCGAGGGGGGCTGCGGGTGCGAGGGGCTGTTTTCCCGCTAGAGCCTTATCTTAAATTACAGCCATGGTAAAACTAAATCCACGTACCCAGCAAGAGTCGCTGCGGTGCCCTGGGCTCAGAATCTCAGCACAGGGGGGGCGCCGCGGAGGGGCTGGTGGGGAGCCGGCCACCCTGCGAGTGCCCCCAGGGCACTGTTTGGACTTTCGGTGACTGCTGCGGGTGACACCAAGGTGACCCATCAGTATTGAGTCCGGGCTGGGAACTGCATGGAGAATATTATTTTAGATTTTCATCAGTTTGTAATGAATCCAGAAAACGCAAAGCAGGGTGAAATGAAAGCTTAGACATCTGCTTCTTGGATTTGGACCTCCCTCCCCCTTAGACCTGGTCCTAGTTTCCTTCCTGTTTGACTTCTAACCCCCAGGGGGCGTGGCAGGACAGCGCCTCTCTGAGCATCCTGACATCCGCAAACTCGGGTTCACGGGGTCCACTTCGATCGGGAAGCAGATCATGAAAAGGTACTGGCTCACCGGGTCGGTGTGCTGAAGAGCCCACTAACCACACTTCTGCTTTTGTTTAAACAAAGCGCTTTCGGGGTGAGAAAAATCTCATCGATCTACTTCTTGATGCTGGATATTAAAGTATTTGAATGCCGTAGAAGACTTTCCAAAGCTTCAAAGAACATTCTTGATAAAACCAGAGCTATATTGAAATCCTAACCCCTTTGGGTAGCTTTCACGCAATCCAACACAAAAATCGTTTTGTGCTAAAGATGCAGCCCAGATTGTTTTTGGAGCATCGGTAGGAGCTGAAATGATTTCTATCCTGTATATGACAAATCTGGATTATTTACAAAATGAATTGTGAGCCTGGGGACGGTGGCCTATGCCTGTAATCCCAGCACTCGGAAGGCTGAGGCAGGAGGATTGCCACAAGTTCAAGGTCAGCCTGGGCTATGTAGAAAAACCTTGTCTCAAAAAAAAAAGCAAAACAAAACTAAAGAATCTTCAAGACACAGTAATACTAGTTTTTTAAAAGTCGCTAATATTTAAGCTTCCAAAATAAGACATGAAAAAATGTCAATGTAACAGAACACTATGGTCACATTAGTAATAATTTTTAATGACATCGAAAATTGTTGTTCAAGTGATAAATTGAGAGAAAAATATAGTTGTCTACATTGAGTGAGCCCCAACTATGTCAAACAAGATAAGAACTGTGGTGGGTCACAGACCAGAAATAAGTGTATCAGAGTGGTGAAAATGTGGTGGTCAGGGAGACATGGAGTGGAATTTTGTGATTTTTTTCCTTCTATCTGAATTTCTGAGCATGTAAACAGCACACATCTAAAACTTGCCATCCTCCCTTCAGTTCTAGCATCTGGTCAGGGCCCGGATTTCCTTGGCAGGGCTGTGACTAAGCTCAAATTCCTAAAGAACATGAGTGCCTCAAGACGCATCTCTAATCGTTTGACCACAGAATTTTTAAAAGCCTTTTTGTCGTGGGGAACATGTACTGTGTACAAAACACGCAGAAAAGCACAGGAAATTCTACGCGCCCATGCCCACCTTCAACAGAAATCACAGCTCTCCTGCCCAGGCCTTGGCCTTGGGTGCATTTCTTAATGTTTCCGAGGCCCGGTCGTGGTTGTGGGTACTGTGGTGAGCGGCTGCTGGCGGGGAGGAGGGACGGGGTTAAGGCCCCTTTCCCATGCGTTTCCCTCCAGCTGTGCTGCCAGCAACCTGAAGAAGGTCTCCCTGGAGCTGGGCGGCAAATCCCCACTGATAATATTCCACGACTGCGAGCTCAACAAGGCCGTGCGCATGGTGAGTGAAGGACAGACCCGAGCCCCGGTGTCCACTGGAAAACCTGTGTCACCTCCTTTCTCAGAGGCCTTAAAATGGGGTTTGGTTTGATCCAGTCAATAACTAGAAATCCTTTTTATACTGAGAGCATTTAATTGTAGAAAATATTTCACAATCCCTCCAATTAAAGCATTTTTAAAATTGGCTGGGTATGGTGGCACACACCTGTAATCCCAGCACTCAGGAGGCTGAGGCGGAAGGATTGCCGTGAGTTCAAGGCCAGCCCGAATTGCATAGGGAGACCCTGTCTCAAAAAAAAAAAAAAGGGATATAAGTCATAGCAAGCATATCAAAAAGTTCAAAAGATATTCTAGAGGTGCTTCTGGCTTCTTTCCCCTAACATCTTACCCTGCGACCTGTTTTTGTCTGTTTTACAAGTTAAGCTGTGACAAGACTGTTAGACATGATGCAAGTTTCCTTACTGAAAAGAAGGAATTGGCAAGCAGCACAGTGGAACATGTCTGTAGCCCTCACACTTGGAGGCTGAGGCAGGGGGATCACTTGAGCCCAGGAGTTCAGAGCCAGACTGGGCGACATAGTGAGACCTCCTCTCATTAAAAAAACACAAAAAACAGAAAACAAGGAACTGGCAGCGTCACTTTCCTGCTTTTAACAGTATGGTGCTATGATATTACAGAGGAAGCCAAATGAAGGGAGGGTGCGTAGGAACTCCTATGGGGTTTTTGTTTTGTTTTGATGTTGTGAGACCGAATCTCTGCGTAGCCCAGGCTGGCCTTGAACTCATGGCGCTCTTTCTGCCCCAGCCTCCCCAGTGCTGGGATTGCAGGCACCACGCCCGGCTTGGAACGCCTGTGTTTTTGCAACACCTGTTTGTCTTAAACTATTTCAAAGTATAAAAATTTATTTTAAAGTGAACTTAAGAAAACATCATGGGCTAGTGCTCACGCTTGATCTCTGGGACGCAGGCACGCAGGGAGCCGTCGTGAGCGTGGTGTTGCTGGGCTGCTGGGAATTCCCAGGACAGGCACGGTTTCCCAGATTCTGTGCGAGGCTCAGGCAGCAATCAGATGGCCTTCATGGCCCCCAGCTGTGGCTGGACGCAGCCCACACTGTGCAAGGCTTGGGGAGGACGGCAAGTCCTGGGGCCATGCGGACCCAAGCCCTCCTGGGCCAGGGCCTGCGGTGACCCATTGGGAGGTGTCAGTGGCAGACAGCAGCTGGGGGCCCACAGCTGACATTGGGGTCGGGACTCCCTGGGACTTCTGGATTCCTGCGAGCCCTTCCCGTTCTCCCAGAGAAAAGACTGGGAAAAGAAAGACAGGAGAGGGATTTGTTCCTGCACCAGACTCTATCACATTTTGGAAAGCACCAGGTCTTTCCCGGCGACTTTACACTCTTGATGGTGTACCATGAATAAAAAGAATGACCCGGAATTGCTAAGGGTGAAGCAGCTGTAGGCAGCAGAGAGTAACAGCATGAGGGCTGCGGGGACACGTTCCGTGCCTTTCTGCGACACTGAACATTCACAGCTGGTGAGGTCAGTGCCAGCCGCGATCACACCGGTCCCCACCGCGGAAGGACTTGCCCGTGTGGGAAATGAGTGTTTTTTCAAAGTGTCTCTCTTACTTTTTATCTAGTTTCAGGAGGTTTCCCGGGGCTAAATTAGCGATTGGATTGAGAAAAGGAAGATGCACAAAACTCCAAGTCTTCACAATCTTGTCAGTTTTTGAGTGCCTCCAATTTCAAAGATTTTTGAACGCTTATTGAAAAATAGATTTCCCCTTGGAGGGGAGGGGGGAAGGAGGCTTTCTAAATGTTTGCGATTTTTATGAATTAATGTAGAAATATTTATTTATCTATCTATTCATAGGTTTTTGTTTTAAACAGGGTCTCACTATGCAGTTCAGACTGGCCTTGAACTCCCTGTGTAGCCCAGGCTGGTCTTGAACTTGTGTTGATCCTCCTGCCTCAGCTTCCCAAGTGCTGGGGTGACAGATGTGCACCACCACATCTGACTATGATTCGGAGTGTTTGAAAGCAACACAATAGCCACATATTACGTTTATTTATTTATTTTTATTTTATTTTATTTGTTTATTTTTGTCTTTGAGACAGGGTCTCACTATGCAGTTCAGACTGGCTCTGAGCTCACTTTGTAGCCCAAGCTGGTCTCGAACTCGCAAAGACCTTCTTGCCTCAGCCTCCCAAGTGCTGGGACACATATTACTTTTAAATTTATAGAATTAACAGGATTTTCATGCAGCACGAGGTGTGTCTCTGGTGGTCGGTCCTTGTCACTCTCTTGCTTTTTGAGTGGTCAGAGTCACAGGTGTGTGTCTCCCACAGATCTCATCACTCGCAAGGCCCAGGGGCTCCCTGGGACAGGCTGACAGAGTCCGCTGTGCATGATTCGCTGGCGATCTTGGCTTCCAAACCTGAGTAACACCACCTCCTCTCCCACTGCCAGGGCATGGGTGCCGTGTTTTTCAACAAAGGCGAGAACTGCATCGCGGCTGGGCGGCTGTTCGTGGAGGAGTCCGCCCACGACGAGTTCGTGAGCAGAGTGGTGAGCGAGCGTCCCCAGATCTGCTCCGCCCCTGTGTGATGCCGCTTTCCCCTGAAGGCGCTCGTAGCACTACGCGTGAATCCTTAGGTGTGGCCGGGGTGTCGCGGGGGCAGTGTTTTAAACAGTCACTGCTGGCGGGGGGTGTCGGTCAGTGTTAGAACATGTGGCTGAGCACACACCAGGACCTGGGTTCAGGCTCCATCAGAGGAAAAGGAAGGAAGGAAGGAAGGAAGGAAGGAAGGAAGGAAGGAAGGAAGGAAGGAAGGAAGAGAAAGAAAAAAATCCTCGTTTTTTATTCCTACGCATCGCCGTATTCCCAGGCTAAAATACGCGATGCATGGAATTGCTTCAAAATAGCCCAGCAGCAGAGCCTGCAACCCAGAGTGAACTGGCCAGGGCTCATCAGCGGCCAGCACTGGAGGATCGGCGGTGCGGTTTCATCATCTAATTCATCTACGTCTCTTTTATGTGTTTGAGATTTTTCATGGTAATGAGATAAAGGTCTCTGTAGAAAACCTTTATAAAGTAGGCTTCCTGGAGTTCCGCACGACGCCTCGCTCTGCCTCCGTGGTGGGTTAGACTCTGGACACCTGTGAGAGAGGCTCCTGGCTTATTATAAGTCCCTGAATTGGTTATGAGCCACATGGCTGCAACCCTACAAATCAGTTTGTGGATAACGTGACAGCGCGACAGGTCAGTAGCCCCTGTAGCTTAGTCATGGGTCCGCAAATGCAGGACTCTAAGTCGCTTCTGGGACATTTAGGGTGAGTGCTGGGTACAGCCGCGGAGTGGCCCTGCCTTGGTCATTTGGCAGGCGATAATGAGCATGACGGCTTCTGTCAGTAAAATCGGTGCTTGGCTTTCCCTCCCTGAGCCGGGTTCCGACCCCTGTGCCACCAAAGGAGCCAAGTTTTCTTTCCTCCGGACTTGGGGAACAAGGGAGTCACAGAGCGCTGGGTGGCAGGTGGGCAGGTGGGCAGTGCCACCTCCATGATGGCACATTGTCCTTCTGTTTGTGTCTCATAAAACCCACTCTGCAGTGCCACGCGCCATGAGCTCTCCCAGCTCGCGTCGCCGTGGTGAAGTTTCTCAGGCTGGGACAGAGCTCTCGAGGTGCTGATGTCCATCAGCAAACACACGCTTTGGCCCTCACTCCGCAGCAGTTTCTCGCCTTTGCTTAGTACCACTCACTGTGCTGTGCTGGGTACAGGAACACAAAGGACAAAGTGGACATCATGTTCCTGCGCCTCGGGCTTCCCAGCCAGCACAGGGCTCCACACAGGGCACTGAGAGCCCATGGCCAGGCCAGGCGCAAGCTCGGGCCCTGCAGGGCATGGCCAGTTCCAGTCTTTCCTTTTAGAAGTGGATTTAGTGTCACCAGGCTCCAGGATCCTGCAGCCTCTTTCCAGTTCTTGGTGTCCTGAACAAAGAATCGGGCCAGATCCATGAAAAAGCAGTGAGGATTTCCATTTACTAAAGGCCGGAAAGAGAAGTATGCTGTGTGGCTAATAGTGGCCGTCTTTGGTGTCCCTGATTTTTCAGGCCAACCTCAGATCCAGGCTGTCCTACCAAAGCCTGCTTGATTTGAAAACAGAAGAACTGTGAAAAGCACTTTCTGATTGGTCCGAGGGACAGGACTTGGGAACTGGGTTCTGAATCTCTGTGATTGATAGGCCACGTCCACTTGCTCAGCTGGCCAGCCTTACCCTAATCTCCTGCCTCCTCAGCATCAGAAAATGCAGAAACAGAAGGCAATCACTAGGACATGCGGCAATGACCACTGATTGATAAAGACTGTTGCTCATCAGAGCATTCTAGCAAGTCCTTGGCATGATCTACCAGGAGATGTTACTAAGGGCAGTCTCCCACATTCAAGGAGGGGAAACAAAAGAAGGTGGCCATTTTAGAAATGCTTTTGCCATGGAGAGAGTATATGAACGCCACATTAATGAAAATTTCACAGCAGCATTGGTTACTTTTGTGGGTTAACATTCAGGATAACTTTACCATGCATGTGGCGTTTCTATTCTGTTAGAACAAAGTGGCCAAGATATTGCACTTTCAAGAGCCTGGGCTTTCAGCAAAGTGTTGCAGCACAGACCTGTAATTCCAGCACCCTGGGAAGCTGAGTCAGGAGGATTACAGGTTCCACACCAGTCTGGCCAACTGAGCAAGACCTATCTCCAAAAAATAATAATGATGAAGAAAAGGGGTGTAGCTCAGTGTGAAGACGCTGGGGTCAATTCCCAGTATGACCAGAAAAAAAAACCTTGTGCTTCCAAAACACTGTATGTATACAGTGGCTCTGGTACAGTGCATGATGAGGGACTCCAGAGTCTTGTGTACAGTGAGCAAAGAATTTCAAGTGCATACCCCATGTTAAAAGGAAAAGCAGCTCCGTTTATTGAAGTTGATGGCGGACGGTGTGCTCGGTGGGTGGAGGAGGGGTGGTGCCAGGTGGTGAGGAGATTACGAAGGAACATAAATCAGGCTTTTGGATTTGAAAAGATGGATGTGCTTGGATCTCTGGGTATGCTTGGCAAAAATGATTGACAGTGTCCTGCGTCACCTCTGGGGTATCTCCTGTGCACGAAATCCCCATAGTTCACTCTGTTATAATTACATACATGGCATGCAGTCTCTGTGTATGAGACATTCGCGAATTTTGAATTATGAAGAACTTAATTCATTATGAAGCACTCAACGGACTTTGAGTCGGAAAGGTCACTGTAGGTCAAGCCACTGTACCTAACACACACGTGCTCCGGCCGGCAGCTGGTGACGTTTCCTAGGTCTCTTCGGACGGTGGAGGGAGGGCTGGGCTGGGGTGTTACCCAAGTTCAGGCGGATGGGTGGAGAGTGTCCCCACGGCCCCAGGGTGCAATCTACACTAGCCTATGCACTTGGGCAAGTCACTTAACCTCTCTGGGCCTCAGTTTATTCCTCAATGAGACAGAGATCGTAACTACCACTGTGCGGCTGTGAGAGTCAGCGGAGGCGCATCTCTGTAGCGTCGCACCACCCCGGGCAGTGATGGGGCCAGGGTGTCCGTCACCATTACTAACGGTGACTCGTGTTTTGTGGACTGGCGATATACAGGTGGAAGAAATTAAGAAGATGAAAATTGGTGATCCGCTTGACAGATCTACCGATCACGGGCCCCAAAACCACCAGGCCCATCTGGAGAAGCTGCTGCAGTACTGCGACACCGGGGTGAAGGAGGGCGCCACCCTGGTGTACGGAGGGAGACAGGTCCAAAGGCCAGGTAAGACCCCTCCGCGGGGTGCTGGCCCTGGCTCCTTAATGAGGAATCGGTGGTAACAGTGATCACCGAGTTCCCGCCTTACGCGTACTGCAGAAGTAGGCAGTGGCATTTGTAAGACAGTCAGAAGAATTAATTACTATACCCCGTCTACACTTATCAGCTGTGGCGCCTTAAATAACACAGTTTTCCTGTGCCCTGGTTTCCTCCTGTGTGAAGTGAGATGGGATGTGAATTCCCTACTTTATGCGGCTGTGTAAATGACGGAGTGGGTGTGACAGGCCCTCGGCCATCGCACAGGCGCTGAGTCAGTGTTCTGGGCCCTGGGGACCTTGATTCTCGCCGCTTTGAGGTTTAATCCTGACCTGCAGCGGCTGGAAAGGGTTTGTTCCTGTTGAAAGTGGGACCTGTTACCAAGATCTGTAAGTGGCTCCATGGTAAATTCTCGAAGGAGACATGGAAACTCATTCTCCCTGTTCCAGGTGGACCTTACTCTGAACATGGACTGATAATTATAAGAAAAACTGAGATACCCGGTGTTTCCTGTATGCACTGAATTTCTGGGTCACTGTGTGGTCCATGGAGGAGATTCTGTTTTATAGAAGAATCTCTGTAAATTAATGTAGACAAACTGACAGGAAAAAAAATCACCATTTTTGCCCTTCTCTAGTAGATGAGATAATTGATTCAGGAAATGTGGAAATTGAGGGAGACTGTGCTTAGGGAGATGGTTGACAGGCACCCGGTGTCTGCGAGGTACCCAACCACCGCCCCAAGGCTGCTTGCCAGTCGCAAGGGGGAGACCCAGCCCCGCAGCAGAAGGGCCTGGTCACCATCACCCGAAGCCACGGTCAGTTGGAACAACAGAGACTCAAACCTCATCTAGGTTTTACTGAGCCAGGGAGGAAATGGAATGAAATTAAATAAAGAACTATTCATTGCAAACGACTCAACCTATAAGTGATATTCTTTTCTTTTTTTATCTCCAAAAAAGGCTTTTTTATGGAACCAACTGTGTTCACAGACGTGGAAGACCACATGTTCCTCGCCAAGGAGGAGTCCTTTGGGCCCATTATGGTCATTTCTAAGTTCCCAAATGGGTATGTTCCCCAGACGCAATTGAACTAGATGCCCCCGCCCCATCCTGTAGGAATCAAGGACCGCAGCCTTCTTCACCCCTGGAACATTAGCTTAACTGAATAACTAGAAGCATCTGTTTTTGCCAGCCAGTTGTGGGACCCAATCAATTTGTGCTTCTCCTTTTTGCATTAATGGCTGACATGATGCAGCTGATGAATTTTCGTTTCTGTACAGGCAACATTTGAAATGTTGTCAAAATACCAAGAACAGACAGGGCTGGCTTTGACATCTACATTCCTGTGGAAGGAAACCAGGAAAACCTAATTTTCCCAAAGAAATGGAGCTACTGTCATAGAGGAGTATGGCCCCGGAAGCCTGATGCTCACCTCCTTAGGGAAATGATCATAGTCAGCCAGGCATGGTTGTAATTCCAGGACTGGGGAGGCTGAGGCAGGAGGATCATCACGAGTTTGAGACCAGCTTGGGCTACATAGTGAGTTCAAGATCAATCTGAATGACAAAGCGAAATCCTGTCCCAAAAAAGGGGGGGGGGAGTCCACAGTCACTACAAACTGTAACCGTTTGCTGGTTGTAACAGGACACAACTGTCCCTCCTGCTCTCTGTGAGGCAGAGGACTGCAGAGTAACTGCGGCCGTGATATCACACTGAACTCAGGCGTCTTGTGGCAGACTGCGCAGAGTTCTTTAGAATGGCCTTGGGTTTCTTTCACCAGCGAGGGGCTGGAAAAGAATGGATCGGGATTTGGAAAGGCTTCTCAGTTACTGGGAGACACAACTGTCAGAATGGGTGCCGAGCTGGGCTGCAGGGAGGAACCTTTGTCACGGTGACCCCAGGCCACCTGCCAGTGCCTTGATGTCCCTGAAAGGTGGCCCATGTTAAATACACGGACACCAGGACTGTGTTTCCAGCCCCCATCCTCACAGAGGAGAACGGAGGTGGGGAGTTAGGTTGGGCATCCTGGAAGACGGGACCCTCTGTCTCCTCTCTTCCTCTGTGAGCTCCGGCCGGATACTTAGGCACTCTGCGCCTCGGTTTCTTCTCTTGAGAAACGAGGTTAATAATCACACCTATCTGTTGGGGCCATTCTGAGGATGAAGGAAGTCAGCATTTGCTGTGGCCACTGTCACCACGGTGCTGGCTGTCATTCTAGAGGTGGACGGGGAACCACAGAGCTGCAGCATTGCTGCAGCTCATAGTGCAGACCTCTAAGGCAGTTTTCTGCCTCTTGCCCACTCAGTAAGTGTGGGGTCCCGACCACATGCAGTGCACCCAGACATGTGAGTGCAAGGAGAGTCTCAGTTCTTTCCAAGCTGGAGTGAAAATTTCCTGTGCAGGTTTGAAACTGGGCAAACTTTTTCAGGTGACCTCTGAGAATCCCTTCACACAGTGCTGAAACCTACACTGTCTCTCCCTGATTCAGCACAGCTCCTTTTCCCACCAGTTTTGGAACTGACCCTGTCTTTGCTGACGCAGCAGATGAGATACGTGGCATGCATTCTGTGGCTGTTTCTGGAAAATGCACATCTTTTTAAGCATCAGGTGCACACTGAGAAAGGGGAGACAGGCTGCAGTGGGCTCCCTGGACCTGGGTTCTCCTCTGACTTGGGGGCATACACTGAGCTGGCCCATTTGCAATCCAGCCAATCTCAGAGTGGTGATGTTTTAGAAACACTGTGTCTGTACTGAATGAAGACAAACATTTTTCTTGTCACTATGCTATAAACAACACAGCAGCACAATTATTTCTATAGTGTTTACTTTGTAGTCTGCTGCATAGGAATCTGGAGATTCTGCAAATTATGCATCAGGATGTGCACTGGATAGATGCAAACGCTGTGCCATTTATATAAGGAACTAGGAGACGAGAGCATCCAGAGGTTTGGGTACCTACAGGG
>RJWT010016777.1:0-19676 GCA_004365215.1 Cuniculus paca | reverse complement strand
TTACATTTTATTTGACTGAAATTTATAAATACTTGCTATGTCAGGGAATTTTGAAATAATTATAGGCTTAATTGAATGACATTGTAAATTATAAATAATTGAATAGCTATTGTGATTTGTAAGATGTTGATGTTGCAGTAATATTTTGGCATTTTCTCCAGTTTTATATATACATACACGTACATATGTAAGTATATAAATATGTGTATAAATACAAATGCATGTATATGTATATACACATATAATTGTATATGTCTAACATACATAAATAAATCTCTTATTATTAAAATCTAGGATGGACTCTCAAAAGCTAGAAATTATCCTAAACTGAGCATATTTTGCAATCTTGCATCTTTTAAATGTTACCTAATTGGCATATAAAGAGAAATGAAACTTCATAACTCTTTCCATTTTCATTATTAAATATGTAATACATGACATGTTTGAAAACAGAGAATTTGGAAACACATGTAAAAAAATTAAATTATCAACAATCCAAAACAAAGGTATTAGTCAGAGAATAAGGGTCCCAGAAAAATTAAAAGCAGCACCACCAAATGCTGACCTCGAACAAGGATTCGAAGAAGTTCCAAATGCTAACGTGGTAATGCAAGTTCCAGAGAGAATTGTTTGTTGTAGCAGGAAAGAATGAAGAAAGTTCGTTTTCAAGACCAGCAGATTGTGACCTTATTCAGTCAACTCCTTTAAAACCTCTGGCACTAAAGCACCACCTCATGTACTTACACTAAAAAGACCACCAAGTTTTCTGGACTTAGAAAGACCTTCTCTAACCCCTTAAAATGATGAACAGATCCGTGCAGTTGGCAGGCTAAAAAAGAGCTCTCTGTAAGTGAAAATGCTGTTTGCCAAAATGGACAGCTGGTCAGAAATGATTCTATGTATGGCATTTTAAATGTAGATGCAACGATTGAAGGAACAGTAGATGACATGACTGTTGTAGATGCAGCTTCATTAAGACAACAGATAACTGAACTAAAGAGAAACCTACAACTTCTAGAAGAGGAGAAAAACGAACTTGCTAAAAGAGAAATGGTCATGTAGTCAATTGCTGTTGCATTCTAGCTGCTTAATAGCTTGCTCTGGTTTCCCAGGCTAGAGGTAACTTCAGCACTAAAATACACTGTCTCAACTGCTGGAAATACAAAGGATTTGCAAATTTCTCAGTTTCTGTCTTTGGATTGTATGCCATTTTATAACCTGAGCCCTAAACACATGTATTTCTTCCAGAAATAGGGAAAAGGACATACATTTGTAGAACTAAAGGTATACTCTGTCCCTCAGCTGTATTCTCTTTAAGCTAGTTCTACAGTAATGCCTTAGGTAAAATTCTTTTGCATGTTTTGTAAATGGGTTCTACTTTTTTTTTTTTTAAAGAAATTGATTTTTCACCTCATCAGCCTGCATGACTGATTCTCTGAAAGGGAGAGAGAATGCATCAAGAATGGTTTTAAAAAAGGTATCTGTAAAATAAAAAAGTGCTCTGTACTGTTTCTTGACACTATTAAGCAATTTTGTTAAAAGACATTTTTGTATCACCTTTCAGCATCAACACTTCTGAAGTCAGTCTGGTACCAAATTTAAGAAAATCAAACCACCTAATCTTTCATTATCACCTATACAGATTAAATTAATTCCTGACAATTCAGCAGTAATGTATGTGTGGAATGCACATTATTTTCATTTTAGTTTTGCAGATGGTTTTCTATAAAATATATTTTTACTAAGTTCATGTGTGAACAATTTAAAAAGAAAAAAAATGACAGAATATGGTACAAATGTAGTGTATTTAATAAACTGTCAACCAATAAATAAATAAATTTACTTAACTGATGCTTAGAAACAAAATTATGCATATTTATGTGGTACTATGTGATGTTTTAATACGTGTATACATTGTGTGATGTTTCAATCAGATTAAACATGTTTATCTCTTGAATCATTGATCATTTCTGGAGAAAACAAGACATTTGCTTTTCTAGTACTTTAATATGCAGTACATGATAGCTTTCTGTAGTTACTGTAATGTGTGATAGGAAATAAAAGCACAAATAGACAAACAAGATTTATTTTACAACTAAAATCATGTTATTTCCCAATTTAAGGAAAAACATTAAATCATTTCCTTTCAGATTTTTGAGATGAATGCATAATGAATATAGACACTTTTGAAGCATTATTTTATATTACCTTTTCATATCATAGATCAGATTTTCAACATATTACTAGGTTGCTTTTGAAAAATATCAAATTTTCTCTTTTAAAGCATCAAATTTTCTCTTTTAAATTTTTTTATAACTTGGCATGGTGGCATACATCTGTAATCCCAATACTCAGGAGACTGAGGCAGGAGGATCATTGTGAGTTTAGGCCAGCCTGGGCTACAAAGTGAGTTCAAGGCCAGTTAAACTCTGTCTTAAAAAGAAAAAAAAAGTAATAAAATTTTATTATAATTTTACTGCTTATAAATATACCTTGAAATTTTAAAATATATATTGAATTTTATTCTATTGGAATTTACTTTTAATGCATAATATGAAATTAATATAGATAGAATAAATTGATGTCAAATTTAATATTGTAGTTATTTATATGTGAATCATAAAATGGAGTAGTCACTCCAAAAGATTCTTCTAGAAGAAAAATTCTTTAAGACATACATATTTTAAGCTGTATGTTTCTCTTATCTTAATGAACTAATTCTCTTTCTTAGTTATATTTGAAAGAGAACCTAAAGCGAGAGCTAACAATTTTTCAAAACCAGCAGTTGCCATGTTCTTCTGGTGCTGCCCAATGAAGGAATGAAGAGATTCTACTTACTTTCATTTAGGCAGCTTTGAACTGATCATTTGTAAACCAATGATAGCAAATTTAAGTAACTTACATTCGTGTTTCATGTTTGTTGAACAAATAAAATGCATCTATGTTTAAAAGAGTATAGATACTAGAATTGGCAAATAGAATTGAATCAAATTAGAAAGATTCTGCACAGCAAAAGAATCAGTTAAAGGAATGGACAGACAGTCTACAAAATGACAGAAAACCTTTGCCAGGTACTCTTCTGACAGAGTGTTATCCAGAATACGCAAAAAGCTTAGAAAACTTAATACTCAAAAAAACAAATAATCTAATCAATGAATGAACAAATGAACTGAATAGACACTTCTCAAAAGAATAGGTGTAAAATGGCCAATAGTTATATGAAGATATGTTCAATGTCTTTAACCATCAGAGAAATGTAAATCAAAACTATACGCAGATTCTACTTCACCCTAGTCAGAATGACTATCAACAAGAACACAAAAGATAATAAATGCTGGCGATCATGAGAATAAAAGTAATCCTTCTGCACTGTTGATGGCAGTGTAAATTAGGGCGGCCATTCTGGATATCTGTACAAAGGTTTTTTTAAAAAATAAAGCTATCATTCGAAACAGTTGCACCACTTCTTGCTGTACACCTGCAAGAAGGTCCGTGTAATCTAGAGATACTTCCATCTCCAATTATCATGATAGTCAATATCTGGAATCAAACCTAGGTGCCTGTCAATGGATTAGTAAGTGAAAAAAAAGTGATATTTACATATGATGAAGTATTAGTCATAAAGAAGAGCAAAATTAGCTGGGCGTGGTGGCTCATGCCTGTAATCCCAGCACTCGGGAGGCTGAGACAGGCGGATCGTTGTGAGTTCAAGACCAGCCTGGGCTACAAAGTGAGCTCAAGGCCAGCCTGAATGGCATAGTTGAGACCCTGTCTCAAAAACAGGGCTGGGGATCTAGCTCAGCGGTCTAAGCGCCTGCCCGGCAAGCGCAAGGTCGTGAGTTCAATCCCCAGGGCCGCAAAAAGAAAAAAAAAAAAAAAAAAAAAAAAAAAAAAAAAAAGAAGAGCAAAATTGTGCCACTTGTGGGAAAGTGTTGGAACTGGAAATCAACATATTAAGCAAAATGAGTCAGATTCAAAAGATATCTCAAGGTTTTGTTCCGATACAGAATCCAGAGAAAACAATGACACATAAGCAGAAGGAAGATTATTAGAAAAGAAGAAAGGGTTCGGTGGAACAGAGAGGGAGCCACAGTAAAGGTAAAGGGAATACAGGTCTTATCATAGTATTATCAATGTATAAAGATACCATAATGAAATCCACCATTATGCGTAATTAATGTGCATTAATAAAAAAGTATAGAACCTATATTCAGAAATTAACCTGGGTATCTTGTGAAACCATAATTTTCTGCTAAAAGAGCATAGCCCCTCTTGATGCTGGGCTCAGAGTACTTTAACAAGAAAAGAGTGTGCAGAAGGCCATTAATGTCTCAATTTCTGAGGCTCCCAGACCCTGTGCATCTAGGTCCTGCGCATCTAGGTCCCTTACACTGAGGATCAATCACACCCTATTTTACTCTTAATTTCTCTTAATGAGTTGTTTAAATGGGTTTGTTTCACTACTCAGGACTGTTACAGATGAGGTGGCTCTTGAGCCTAGTAATGTGCTTCCTGTTTTTATCAGTTGAATATAATCATCCGAGGAGTTGGATATGAATAAAATAATTTGCCAGTGTAACATCTTGAGAATCAAAGGATTCTAACATAGAATGATTAGGTAATATGTATATTTTCATTGGTAAAAAGAGGACTTTATGAGTCAAGAAAATTCTAAACTTTTTACCCTGAGAAGGAATGAGGTACATCCACTATGTGGAGGTTATACCATTCACACTTAACCTGTCAACTTCTTCAGAAACAACACTAGATGGAACTTTACCTCGGTCCCCTGGCTCCTCCTGTACGCTAACTCCCACTCTATCCAGTACCCTTGGTTTTGCTAAATCCCCTTGTTGTCCCCTTCTCTGGACCCTGTTCCTCCTTCTCCACCAATCCTTCCCATATACAGTCCTGTTCGTTAGTACTTTTCCACAGTATTTTACAATACAGTTGAAGATAATGGCAAGCCTTGCTTACTTTCTGCCTTAGTTAACGTTAGGTTTGCTTTAGCTAATTAAAAATAGTTTCTTAATCCTCACAAGTTAAATTGGTAAATTTGATCCAGAAATGTCTTCTTAGGAGCAGAGGATGCTAAAACTTGTTTGGAAAAGTGAGAGTGAACCAATTACCAATGTATTGACAATATTTGAATCAAGATGTGTCCAAAGATGGATGCAAAAAGATTATAAAAATAAAACAAAACTTCCTGCATATAAAGGAAAGGAACATCCTGCTATTAGAGACCACCTCATTAACATTTTCATAATGTACCCTGGTCCAATAAGGAGGATGTATTACTACTGTTCTATTCAACTTAATTGTTGAATGTCATAAATTCAAGATGGAAGACTTATTAAGTATTACACAGGTTCTAAGATGGTAAATCTCCTTCTCTCTGATCCACAACATCCCACTGAACATTTTGAAAATACTTTGACTAAAAAGAAAAAAAAAAAAAGAAAAAATAGTTCTTCAGATTAACCCGTTAGATATATCTAAGAACAAGTGCTTATCTAGAATTACTTTGGAAAAACAACAAAATAAATTAATAACAGAAGCAACAAAACACATGCCTGTTAATATGGGCAATGAATATAGAAAGAACAATTGTTTTGCCTTAGTTTGAAAGATAAAACACAGAAAGAAATAAAACAAACCTCTTCCAGATGATGGAAATGTTGGATCAAAATTGTCCTTCCCAAAATAAGGTGGATTACATACAATGACAAAAACCAAAATGTTTCATTTCTACCTAGTGCTGGGGTTACTAAGCCCTGTGTAGGAGATACAGAAAGGAAAAGAAATATCTGTGTAGAGAATTGTTTTGCTCCTTAATAGATTTTATATTTTGGAAACAACACAGACTTTTAACTGGAAGTGGTGCGATAGTTAAACATACCAACCATATCAAAACCCAAGTAAATTTCTTCTTCTTGGATATAATTATACTAAGGTGTAGTTTATTATTTAGAGTGATTTAAGAAATTGGTTATATGAAGATTAAATCACATACCAAAAAGCACACTAGCTAGGAAAATAACATTATTTTAGCAAATTAAAATACTAAATGTACTGCATTATAAAACAATAGAATCTCCAATGAATTCAAATGTGAAAATCAAAACTAAATCTGACTGTTGTCATCAAGTCTTCACTCAAAGCCAACAATCTACAGTCAATTCTGGGAATTAGGTGAGAAATAACTGTGTGAAAAATCACACTTTTTGTTCTACTCAGAAAATTTCTGATGGTACTAATATAATTTGTCCTTCAGAGTGCATTAAAAATTATATATGCTATAATTCACAACTAATGGGAAAGCTTTATAACTATCCTGAATGGGATTTTCCAGAGAAATTTCAGTGAGGTTGCCTCCAAAAGTTATATTTTATATCACTTAAGGCCACAACCCTAAGAAAATTTAAAATTGAAATAAACACAAAAGTTAGATTTTTGTCTTATTTGATTATCTAGAATAATGCTTATTCCAGACCCTCCTTTTGCATGGTTAAAAATATGTTAACATTTTCTGATTTCTCATTGTCTAGAAGTCTTTCTTGCACCTTTAGCCTTTCTCTAAACTCTCTAAAATAAAACTCATCTGATAATGAAAAGATGCTTCATACCTTACATGTCCTGCTTACAGAAGACTATGCTCTGTGATGGAAATAGCTGTTTCGTTAGAAGAGTAACTAAGGAACTGTGTCAACCAGAAGGAACTTCACTACCTTAACACACTCAGTCCTAAATAAAGTAGAATGAATGGCTCATTAAAATTCTCTCTCTTGAAACTGTCAAGATTATCTGAGAAACTTTAGTCCAAAGGCTTTGCTATTAGCTTTCATGGCTATTAGGTCTAGCCTAACAGGAATTCATAAACTATTCCCACAGGAATTTAACTCTGGATAGTCCATGTGTCTAGGGACCTAACTCTCCTCCTTGATGTTGTTGCTTAACAGACAGATATGACCAAACATTGCGGAGATTTAATGTGCTTTTCCTAAGCTTATCATTACTAGGCTCAGGTGGCTTTTTCCAAAGATAAACCACATGTGGCCTGATTTTTCTTGGGACGGTTCTGCTTGGTACTTACTGACCTCGTCCTCAAAATGGAAAGAAATTTCTTCTTAACCCAGAGACCTGATTACAGAAAATTACAATATAAAATTACTTTGAATCCCACAGGACATTGTACCTTATTAGAACATCAAATTACTTCACGCTGTTAACCACAAACACTGCGGCAAAGTGCACAGAATTGACCAATGTACAAACTCTTTCTTTCATTATTTTTGATCTCAAAAATTTTAAAAAGATTTTATGTCATTACTAAATGCAGTAACCTTAACCATGAACTTTAAAAAAATAATTGTGATAAACTTCTGTACCTGTCAAAAACTTCCTATTTCTTCCTTGTCCAAGCTTCTTGGCAATCATGATTCTTCATTCTGTTTCCATAAACCCATTCCTCCATCAAAGGATAGCAATTATCAGCGAGAGCTGTCTCAAGAAAATCAAGGTACGTGTTTCTACAGTGAGAGACAGAGAACCATCCTGATCTCTGTTACTATCTAATACAATATGTAATCTCATTTACTAATCACTCATTTGCTTAAAATTTGATAAGAAAATGACAATATAATCTCTGTATTATTAAGTATTCTGTTGATCAATTACAGGATTAATTACAGATCAATTACAGAAATCTGATCAGAGCATTCCTGTCTTATTCATACAGGAGCTGAAGACTAGCCTCATTTTGAAACTAAAACATCTCATTTGTGATCTCAGGAGTCTTTCCAGCATCTTCAATCAGCCCTATACTTTCTACTCACAATTTGTGTCAACCACACCTAAATATGTTCTATTGCCTGAATGTGTCATAGTCTATCTTTCAAACTCATATGCCCTATAAAAGTTGTTTCTATCTTCCAGGATATCTTTTCTTCTTAGTTGTGCCACTATCTTGCCTACCCTTTGTACCCAAACCCATTTCTTCTCCCAGACTCACCTTGGTCCAAATCACCTTAGCTTCCTGCCACTCCTACTGTGCTGAAACAAATGAGTGAGAGGCAAGGCTCGAAATGTGGCAGATTTAGTGGACTATTAATACTTAACTCTGGATTTCAGTGAAATTTAAGGTTGCAAAGACCCTGCTAGGTCATCTAGGCCATTTCTCTTCTTCATCAAAGGCTGCACCTTCACAGCTAAGTAAAATAAATATCTAAATAAATTACACAACTTAAAGGAGCATGTACATTTTGTAAACCACTCTCCAGAGTCCTTAATGATGTGTAATGAACCTGCTTGTTAAATTATTGTTTAAATTCCATAAATTTTCTATTCCAAGATTTAAAGTGATTTCCTCCTTTTAATTCATGGAGAAGTAGGAGATGGGCACCATATATTTTTGCCATGAGAATTTAAATAACTTTTCTTTTCGTGGCTCCAAGTTGAATAATTCCAGATCTTTTCACCTTCTCTTGTAGGTCTTACTTTACAACCAATTCATTATCTTTGTGGCTGTCCTCTGAACTCTCTTCAAGTTTTCACATTCTTCTTAAGATTGGGAGTCTTTGACATGCTGCAGAATTCCAGGATTTCACAAGTTGTCAGTTCATTGAGAAGATTAACTCATAGTTCTTACAAACTGTGTCCTTTATTTTGTTCCACAGCATTAACTTTGCCTTTCACACTGTAATGCCTACCTACCAATTTTCCTCTATTTGATTTCTTCTTTGAACCCTAATATTTTTCCATGACTCCCAAATATAAGCAATGAATCACCCATTTTTCTTTTGCTTCCATTCTCTTCATCTGTTTTATCCTGATGAAGCTATAATTTGTTTATGTCTGACTGTCATTCATATTTGCTAAAGTAATATTAAATTGAAATCTCTCTCCTAAGACTAGTGTTTGTAAACTGTTAACAATTACTTTTTAACTAGGATAATGAACTTACGTAACAACATAATGAACTTGCATAGCAATCACACTAGATACTTTATATAGATGATCTCTCTAATATTAGTAGTGGTAGTAAAAATGAAGTATGCAGTTATGTAGTTATATTAACTCATTATTTTTTGATATTATCCTGAGAATTTCTCATTTTTGTCACTGGGTTACCAAAAAAGGGAAGTGAGACCCAAGCAATTTCCCCATTGTCTTGTGTAAAAGTGCCAGAAACATGACTCTTGATTGACTAAAACATGATTCATGACTCAACTCAGAACTCACATTTCTGTATAACACTTTTGACATAAAAAATACAAGGACTGCTTGGAATCAAGGTTTTGAGGGGAAACAAAGATTTTTTTCTTTAAATTGTAGATTTTAGCAATGAAGAAAAATGCATTTGAATCTTTGGTTGTCCTGGAAAAATAAAAAAGCCCTAAGTAGAGAGATAAGTGAAGGAAAAGGCAACAGACTGAACACTTCTGTCTGCAAAAGGAATTACTAAGCTTGCTAAAGGAAAGCTCTGCTCCAGACCTTATTAGCAGGAGGAAGCAAGAGTGATGCCTTATGTTGATAAGATAAGCAGAAGCTTACAAGGATAAGCTGATAACCAGGACAGTTTTAAAATTCCCCGAAGCTTCTATTTCTGTGTGAGAGGTGTGTGTGTGTGTGTGTGTGTGTGTGTGTGTGTGTTTCAGTCAAAGAATTACATTAAGGTTGCATTAAGACAAGCGATTTATGAATTTTGCTACTTAATAAGGTAGGTAATTCATTTTTTCAATTATATTTCTATTAAGTCTAACACACAGATGGTAGCAATTATTGTTTGATTCAGTTTTTAAAAAGTTATATTTTATATGAAAATTTACTGGGGTAGAACAATGTAATCTCTACAATTCTAATTGGATACCCTAGGAGTTAATCTGCATGTTGGAAATATGCTACCAAATGAGCCCTAAATTTCCCCTGTTGCACAGCAGAAAATGCAAGCTTAGACTTTTAGAAGAAAATAAAAGCCTTTAAATTCAATTCAGTTCAAAAAATATTTCCTGAACAGCTATTAAATAAGACAGTGTATTTAAGTTTAAACTTATTCAGAGTCAGAAATTGTGAAAAAATAGTTAATTCTATCAATTCATTTAATGGCAGGAACCAGAAAGGAATGGAATGCTGATACATACAGATTAAGTGCAATGTTTCAGAAAGATTATAGAGAAGAAAATGACTCTAACTGGACTATAATACTGTTCCCTCACATTCTTATTTGCTGTTAATAAGTGCCATATTTGACCTTTTTAAATTATAGCATCTTCAGGACTTGTGAGTCTTCAACTAGTTTTTGTAATGACTAAGAGTCTGTCAGCAAGTTTTATTGGCACTTTTTACTCTCCGTTTCCTCTCTCTTTGGAATTTAAGTTATTATTACCTTGACATAATCTTATTGACAAAATACATGCAATCATGTTATCTAAACCCAATTATCAAATTGAAATTTTATGTTTTAATTTCTTTAGGTGAGTGTGTAGTCAAAGTCTGTCTGGACATTTAGCATGATGGATCCTTGATTGGATTAGCATATTCCTTTTATATTTCTTTTTAAGCAGCTATAACAACCTTACTGTTAGACCTATTGGAGATAGTAACTTCTGGTTCTTAATAATGTTTGTATTAGAAGTTTTCTCATAATCCTTTTTTTATTAAAAACAAACAGAGTAAATGTAACATTGCACTGCTGATTTCTTTCTAGTTCCAATAAATCTGTTCCTCTTGTTTCAGTAAGTGTTGACTACACTTAGATAACATTCCTTCTGTTTATAATTCTGTGGTTTAAAAAGAATATATTGCTAAACATAAATATATATATATATATGTATGTTTGCATGTAGGTATGTATGTATGTTCATATATATTTGAATATGTATATATATATATAAATTTTAATGCAAGAAGGAGAAAGACATGTGCCTTGTAATTCTGCATGTGTATCAGCAACATTATTTTGTGCAGATGGAAGAAATTATATTGCTTATGGACAAGTTTTGAAAAAAATAACAAACAATTCCCATCTCTCTAAATTTTAAGAGAGAGCACCTTCACCATTATTAGTAATTAAAGGAACATAAATAAAATAGTGGCTATTCAGTTAGAAGAGAAACTTGATAATCTGCAGCATGAATGATAACCATGAACAATAGGCTTGGCAGCCTTCCTTTAGAGCAGCTTCGTTTCCATCGAGCATCTCGAAAATGCCTTTGCCCATGGGTGCAGAATTTATCTTCAAGGATTTATGAAAGATATTTCTGGCAGTTTTACACAAGAATGCTCAGCTTGCTATTGTGAAAATTTTCAAAATTATCAAAATGAATTTCAGCTCCACAAGCACAAATTGTTTAAACACCTTACGATCCAGAAACAGAAAGTCATATATATCTGTGAACCTAATATATATTGAAAAAATCTAATCAAAAACAGTAGTCATTTATTAATATAAGGTTACTAAGGGTTTTGATTTTCTTCATTTGATTTACCTTAATTTGTATTAAAATATTTCCAAAAAACTCATTTTATTTTATAATTAGAAACTGACAATCAAAAGAAAATTAAGTGGTGGTGAATTAACCAAGTTATATCAATTGATTGGGCTAAATAAAATAAAATCTATTTCAAACATTGATGATATTTTCCCCTTTATTATGAAGACATGTTATGACTAACAGATAATCAAGATTTCAAAATATTGATGTTGAAGTATTTCTCTTGATTAAGTTAACTTTGTGTCTTTAAAGATGATTATCATGTACCTTACCTAAAAATAGACCTCTAATGTTTTCTGCAACTCATGACTTTAATTTTTGTCTAAATAAAATTAGGTCCCTATCATTTTCATACATGAAATTAGATTTCTTATTTAATATCCAGTTTGTGTCCTTCGATTTGTCTTTCATATGTTCACTTAAACTTCCACTTCTTTTCTTAAGTGAAAATTTGGTTATATTGTTCCTTTCTATTCTGCTATGTTCAAAGAAAAGAAACCACCTCTGATTCTTAGGACTGTGTAGCAGGTCTGCCTCTGTGTTTCTTCTAGGTCCCATCTGCCCAGTATCTTAATTCTTATCAAATGCTACAGTAACACAATAAGAAAATTTGCTCAAAAGATCAAATGATTTAATAGACTTTGACTTTTCTATGAAAGACACTTTATTATCTGCCTATTTTGCTTCTACTCTTCTTTTAACTCTAGTTCCGTCTGTTAATTTCTCCATAAATAAGTAAATAACCCCTCCTGTACCTGACCTAGGTTTGCTATCCATCCTTGTTCTTTCTCCACTCCCATTGGCATTTTCAGTATTCCAATAATTATTTATATGAACGCTTATTTTTTAATAGAATATCTACAGTGTTTTGTTTTTGTTTTTGGCTCTTTGTAGGAAAGACTTTTTTTTCTACTTTTCCATGTCAGTTACTTTGCATTATATCTGAAGCAGTATGTCTCAGTTACTTTTCTATTGCTGGGACAAAATACTCAATGCCTGCATTTTAAAGTAGGAAAGGTTTATTTTAGTTCACAGTTTGCAGAGATTTGCATCCTTAATCAGCTGACTCCAAGGCAGGGTGGCACTGCAAGCAGCAGGCAGCACCTTCCTTCTTTCCCTTTTTATTCCTCTAAATTAATATTCTATTGGTGGGTACTACCCACAGCCAAGGTGGGTCTTCCCTCTTTAGTAAATCCATTACCCACACCCAAAATTACGTTAAACCAAATCAATGGACTAATTCAGTATCACACATCTATAATCCAACCATTTCCAAAAGTCCCAACTATGAGTACATGATCCTTTGGGGAAACATAAACCATAATACAGTATTTCTTGGTTATGAATACAATTCAATATAATATTTTTCACCAGTGATAAACTATTATGAAGGGTGGATATGTTGTCAAAATGGAATCTAGAAAAATGTAGTTTAAAAGTTTTTTTTTTTTATTAAAACAATCTTTCCCATTAAAGTAACTCTACTGACTTAGAATTTTAAGTGTAACTACTTTGGATTTCCCTACAGTGATTGTAACATCATTGTTAATTATTTTTACTCCTGCTAATACTACATGTTTTATTAAAAATCTACTGAATGTTGAGTGCTTTGTTAATTTATTTATATGCATTATCTGTAGGTCTTAAAAGAATTTTCCGAAATTGCTCTTTTTCACTTTAATATTTCTATTTTATGCTTTAGAAACATAAGGTGAAAATTTTTGTTTATAAAATATTGATTAATTATCTCAAGGCCATAAAGTCATTGGTAGTAGAACTTAGATTTATTCTCAAGTCTCTTTTAATTTACAAGATACTTCACAGTTTTTCTTAGAACACAAAAAGAGAAATTTCTGCTCTAAACTTTAATAAAAGTAATTAAAAGTTTAAACTACAATTTTGTTTTCAGGGAAATCATAGATGTAATCTCTTGGTGTTAAAATTGTAGTCACTTGTAATTAGACTACTATAAACTACTTAGAAAGTGTTTTGAATTGAAATAAACCTCAATAATAATTTTTAAAAATGGTAGTCCTTTACAAACTCTTTTGTAAAGATTTCACCACACATTTCTGTTAGTTTGAAGATGCCAAAAAACAAAATTTAACTCCCTTAATGATTAGCAAATGTACTACTATAGCTAGTACAAAAGAGATAAGGTAAGCTACAATTATAAGAGAAAACCTTTACTTCTATGTTTTTTCAGTGCAGCCCACATAGTTCACAAACTTCATACTTTTTACACTGTGCACAAGTAAAAGTAAATTGGGTGGGTAACCTCACATATTAGTATTACTAGAAAAAGGTGTCTCAGTATCAAATTATAGAATTTTGTTTTTCAATGTCAAATCCTCCATAATTTTACGAGAAATGATATTACTTTTATATTATAGTGAAGAATATTTTAGTGCATGTCCATAAACCAGTCTTTATTTCATTTAATTTTTAAGTATGAATCATCACACATAGTTGCAGGGCGTCCTCGTTTCAAACTGGTAGAATGCTGTTTCTGGAAATACAGCTAAATTCTATTTTAGGTCATAGAATGTGTGGCCCTACATAATAAAAGATAATGTTGTTGCTTCTACCTTCTGTTTGGAGATCTCTTATATATCAAAGATGTATAACCATAAAAAGGTTGTAATTACATAGTTATTAGATACTATTTTTCCACTGTAGAAAATTAATTGCAACTAAGATTTATTTAGGACTATTTATTTACTGCACTATAACTGAATTCAGTCAGTTTTGGAATGGTGGCAAAATTAAAAAACCAAAAAGATTCATGATACTATTTTCAAACATTCACATGTATTTTTCTTGTTTAAAACAATAACTTTTTTCCTTCACATTAAAGTCCATACAGGTTAGATGAAACCCAGAACAGAGGAATTACTTTTTGTTAATAAATATTACTTGATGTTTTAGCTTTAATGCTAGAAAATAAAAGTAGCTTGCAATGTGTCCCCATTTGCCTTTCTTTTTGCTAACAGAGCACTTAAGTGTCATGTTAAGCCTGAGGCAGATCTGTCTAGAATTGTGTTTACTGTATTCTTTTCAAAATGCAGCACAGAATCTTATCGCTTATCAGTGCATAAAGTCTAACAGATTGCAGACTCAAATTTCCCCTTCCAGGCAATGTTGAGTTTCACTATTGTTTGCCATGACAAAGGTTTTCATGAATTCTACAGCTTGGATTTCTGTCTTGTTTTCCTTAGTATAACCCTCTAGGCAACCAATCAGCATTTTGCAACTGCTAGAAATTGCTCCAAATGTTGCTACAAAGGCTTCACTTTAAAATTCTATGTTTTGCTTTTGACTCCTTCATTCGGGTTTTTATTTCTTGAAAAAATTATATCTGGTACTTTCAATTAGATTAAAAAGAAGCAATTAAATATTTTCTGCAGATGAGATGTTTGTAAAAGAGACTGCCTGAATTTGGTGAAAGCAAGTATGTTCACAATCCACTCCAGAGATGCGATTTTAAAACACATGTAGTAGGAGGGAACTCTGTTGGGTGCTTACAAACTTAGCAATGTGAACTTTTAAATTTAAAATTCACAGCCATTTTCATATAATTTACAGATATTTTACAAATATTGTTTATTGCCTGTAGACCTAATTTGTTTCTTAGACACTGGGAAAGTAGTTTGAATCCTTCTCATAGGAGAATCAAAAACTCTAATCTTTAGATTCTATTCAGATTGATTAATCAGCTTCTACTTTATCTTGATGAAACTGCTATTTTCAATCCATTCATAGGTTCTAGGTTTTACAAAACCCCATAGATTTGACCTGCTTGTTATTTCTGTAATCTCTCACCTTCAAACTAGTCCCCTTCTACCATCTTAGATGAGGGCATAACAATTTCTTGCCATGCACAGAAGTGGTCTTTTTCATTTGCAAATCATTTCCATATTGCTCTAAGAGCATGTCATATAAATCCCTAATTTGATCATATCATTTCCCTATTAAAATCCCTTAATGAGACTACGTTTCCTACATAATAAAATGCAAACCTTTTAGGATGACATAACACAAGTTTCATGATCTGGCTCTGCCAATGTTTCTAAATTTACCTCCCAGGAAGCCTTCTTAGGATCTATTCCACTGGGTGGGGGGAAGGAAGTAATACAAGTTTCACTAGTATTTACTTATTTCTTTCCCCATCTAATCCTTTTTGCATTTGCATTAGCTGTTGTTTCTTTAGCTGAAATAGTCTTCTCTTTTTACTTGTCACCTTGACATCAGAATTCTATTCATCTATTAATTCTCAGTACAAATGTAATAACCTATAAGCCTTCATTAATGTTTTCTGACAAGGTCAAGGAAATTTTTATCTTGATTTCCATAATGCCTGTTACTAAACCTTTGGTTTTTAGAATGTATGCATCATATTGCTGGAATTATTAGTCAACAATCATATAAACACAAAACCTGCACTAGATTGAAAACTTGAATTTAGGGGTAACTTGACAAATCGAAATAAATGAACATAATTGTTTGTTTGAATAAAGAATGAAATTGTCCAACCATAAACAAAATGGGAAAATCTCTGAAGACAAGAACTTCACCCAGTATTTTAGAAATCTTCATTCATAAGTCATTCATTGAAAAACTATTTATTATTTCCTATTGTAAGTTCTTAAAAAAATAAAAGAATATAAATTTCTATGTGTAATAAAGCATGAGCTACAATATATTCTCCTACCTTCTGTGGATCTACAGTTTACTTTTTGTCTAAAAATATTCACAATCTTTATAAATATTTGAGGTGATGTGCATTATCATGGTGGACTGAGCTGATATAAATGGGCCATCAAGCCCCTTTCTTTAAACACACACACACATGAACACATGCATGTGCAAGCACATGCAAATTCACACACGGCATACAGAGATCCTCGATCAAATATAATAAAATGATTAACTTTTCTGAATTGTAAGGAAAGCATGAAAAGATATTGATATTAAATATAAAGGAGGAATAAAGCTAGAGTAGTGAAAAGAAGACAAATTATAGAAGCAATTTGAGAGTGGTCTAGATAAAGGCCCAGGGTTTGTTCTAAAATCTTGGGCTATAAGGATCATATACAGTAAGGAAAAATGGACATATGTATGATTCAGGGGGAAAGTTATAAATGCAAGCCATGATTCCTGAGACTCTGGATTCCTTATTCGAGGAAAAAAATAGAAAACTTCTCCCACTATTGGACAAAATAATGGGAAAGTTTATTTTCTGCAAAAGAATTTGGGGCCTGAGAATAAATTGTAAATATAAAATAGAATTTCTTACGGAAAAACATGCCAGTAAGAAACTATTCAAGGAGATAATGACTAAAAGTTTGCCGGAATAGAAAAAAGTGTTGACTTTTTGGCCAATCAGAGCTCTTAGTCAACTCTTAACAAGCAAACAATCTAGTTGTAATATTATGAATCAATTGAAGAACAAAAACATTGAGAAAAACTTACAGGAGATGAAAAAAGAAAGACACACAATTAGAGTTGTATAGTCTTTGTGAAAATACAAAAAGATGAAAATATATAAAAGAAAGAACAAATCTGCAATTTTGTGTGCATCAAACATTAAATTCAAAATTGTTGAAATCATTGGCAGAAATTATTTCCAACTAATGATTTGCTCTTCCACCCTCTGCCAGGCACTACCATATATATGTCACCTCTTCCTGAGGTTTCCCTGAACATAAAATATTACATTGGTCCCTCCCCCAAATTCACTATTGTGGTGTACAACTAGAATCCACAAATGACTTGAATGAAATTTACTTCTCTCCCTGCATTAGTTACTATTGCAATGAACAGAAGAGACAAAGAAATAAAGCTGCTTTTAAAATCTTTATTCTTAAAACATTTTCATGAAGTTTAATTCATATTCCAAGATGTATTTTATTCATAGCACAACAAATTGTCAAAATCTGTCTTTTAATACTAAATACAGCAAAGAGAGTTTATTTATGTTTTCTAATAGTGTTTATTAAGTTAAATGCCACCGGCAAAATCTAGGGATATTTAAGTCTTACAGAAAGACCAGAATCAAAGTCATATCCTTAAATCTAATTTCATGAAACAGAAATAAGAAACTAAACATGTAACTTTACACAAATTTTATATTGGCTTTCTGTTTTACTTGATGCTGGTGATTAAACCTACGGTCTCATGCTTCATAGGCGCTCTTTCTGCGCAATGAGCCACATCACCAACCTTTCATACTGACTTTGAAATATAAAAATTCAGTTCCTAAGTTTTGCTGTGTTGCCTATTGTTAGAATAATTTTGAAGAAATTCAATTAAAATGGTGTTAATGAAGCTAAGATGCTAGTGCTTATCATGAAGAATTGTTAATTATGTGTGAAATATATTCCTAAACACTTAGATTAAAAAATTAACTTTTCAAACATGAGTCTTACATGTTTGCTGGGATTCTGTTTCAAAAGAGATTTTATTACAAAAGTTATTCAGAATTTTTCTGGTCTTCAGTATTTCAAAGGCTAAAGGCACAGAAAATGATCTTCATTATGTTTCAGCCCTCTTGTAAAATTTCTTCTGCGATAATACTTTCTCATCTAAATAATTTTGTCTATGAGTCATTCACCAAAATAAATGTCGTACATAAAGGAAGTAAAATTCTTTGCTATTTAGGCTTATTTGCTGAAGCTAAAATTAACAGTTGCTTGACAATAGGAAAGTTTTTATTTCTAAGAGTTGATCTCTAATTTGATTCACAAGAGAATACTCCTGGGCCACTTGAAATGTGATTTTGAAATCTACTTTGAAATTAAGAGTTAAATGTGTGAAATATTGGAAGACTTTTTACCTTTAATCTTTTCTAAGCAATATTTCAATTTATGTGAGACAATGTTATCAGTACACATTAAATAACACCACCACCACCACCAATAATAATAATAAATAGATAATACTATTATTGACCTGGTTTTGCTTAAACCTACAATTATTTGATACATTATCATGTACAGTACTTGGAATTTAGAAAGGATTACTCATATCTTCAGATTGAATTTTAATAATTTAGTAAACTATTTTAGAGGATCTGTCTTAAACTTACCAAACAATTTCAGACACACAATTTGTTAAGTATTGATTACCAGCGATATGTAGCACTATGATGCCATGTCAGCATGAAATACCCTCAGGATCTGAGAATGTTCATCAACATCTTACCTTTTTGATTCATCTTGGTCAGAAAGAGGTTAAAGGAAGAGAATGAACTCAGTCTATGAACTCAGATCCAGTTTGAATTTTAGCTCTGTTAGCGCCTAGCTACCTGACTTGGGCGAATTATTGTATCATTTAATTTCAGTTTCCATATATCTAAAATGGAAGTGATAAAAACCTCTATTGCTAAAAGAATTCAAAGAATGAAGCATGTGTAGTAAACACTATGCTTTTATTATGCTCCAATAATTACCAGTGTTCAGCGTCATAGAAAATGACTTGCACAAGTATCTCAATATAAGTAGAAGCATTATGCGAATTTACCCCTTGTCAGTAAATGACTGAATCCGTAGAATTTCATAAACTTCTCACGTACAGCCATTGTGTCCTACAGACAAATACTATATTGAATCACATTTTTAAGCTTTGCTTTTTATAGCTTGTTTATTTTTCTGTGAATGCTTACAGTCACATTGTATAATTTTATCTTGTGATTCATATTAGAAAGTAGTATCTTTGTAGTAATATGAGTTTCTATAAAGCACAGTTTTCTTGTACAGAGTAGGACACTGTATATCTATGACTTGTGACACAAATTACAGAATACTATTTTAAGCCTTGAAAAAATACCATAACCCAATGAAAGCTTAAGAATATGAACTGTCTGGCAAAAGCCTTTTGTTCTATTAGCACTATGTACTGGTGAGCTTACTTTCATAGAAGAGCAGGAACTGATCCTTTTTTCTTCATAGCTTTACAGAATACTTTACAGAGCCCCTGCCAACTGATAGATTCTCAATAAGTGTTTGTTGAATAAGTTAATTAATGATAGTGAATATTGTCATGGTCAGTAAGGTTCAGTTCAGGTGTCCTTGTCATACACAGAAATAGAAAAAAATGATAGAAAAAATTCAGGTCAGGCTTCTGTTAGCCATGCTATAGGTTCAGCCCAGTCTGAGGAGGACTGACCACCTCGCAGTCTCTACG